>JASANE010023766.1:0-26884 GCA_030248225.1 Trileptium ribeirensis | reverse complement strand
TTGCTCAATGAGACGTCGTTTTGACCTACGAAGAATCTCGACCGTCACACAACAAGAACTCATCTTTCACCCGGAGCAATTAGTCGGAGCAATATCGGAAGAAACAGCTGAAAAGAGAGAAGTTGTGGCCGAATTTGCGACCGTCACACACCCAGCAACAACGCTTAGTGTTGTTTATGAGCGAACAAGAACAAGAACAGATGTCTTTTACGAAGCGGCTGTTTCCGAAGTTGGGTCCCACATGACGCCATCATGACGAATCCACAATTGTTGAAATTATTCATGAAGTAAATTGAATGTTGACTTTTGAAATTATTGAAGCTATTTCACCAATGATGAAAATTTCGTGAGGCAACAGTGGGTTGAGACTTGACACCAGCGAAACAGGAATTTTGGACGCTGATGGAACATTTGACTACACTGAAATTAGAAACCAATATGGAGCGTATGTCCGAGAATATTTGTCAGCCGGAAAGACTACAGAAAATTTCGGAAATTTTGGAAATATCGATTCTTCAGGATGTCGGCCAGTTCGTTTAGCAACTGAGATCAATGAACTGGTCATAAGGTTTTGTGTTGGAGATTAAGCAATGGTAAAATGCCTATCTAACGAAAACCTCGTAACTACACGGCTCCAAAAACGGAGACGAAATTGTCGAAACCAAAGAAGTCGAAAACCAGCTGTGAGTGTATAAAGCTTTAACTTATATAGAGCGACATTTAAATAAATAATTCCCATTTTACTATTGATAACTATAAGGTGTGCACAAGAGTTAATACTTAGGCACGGGTCCCACCCCTCCCAAGTCACAACTACCCGCCGCCCAAGCGCACGGAAATTTCTAGGCTCTGGCAAAACTCAGAAAAATTTAACAAAAATTGGCGCTAATCGAAAAACCTGAGAAAAGTTAGAGCTAAACCAAACCTGCTAAAATGAGAAAATGCTTAGCAAGATTGGAGAAAATTCTGAGTTAGTAGAATTTTGAAAATCACACTGCGTAAGTTAATTTTTTTTAATTGCATGCATGCCTCATGATCATGGAACATATGGCTCACCGCTCCGCGATCTATATCCATCTACTACAATACCGAGGTAGACCAAATAAGTATATATCTGTTACTTATGAGAATTAGTGAGACCCCGTCACATAGTGAGGAATTTCCGTCGTTAAATAGATATTAGATGGATGTATCACGGAACACTCCGCGACCGCTGCAGCCGACTGACCTCGTGCATCTATAATCATCTACCTCTAAACGAATGAGAGGGGGGGGGAAAAGATAGATTGTTGGATGAATGATAATTAAGGATTCTGTCGAGACAGCGGTTGCTTAATATCTCCGTTGGTTAAGTACGACACAGTATTAGCTCTAGCTCTACGTCAAAACTCGTTATTAGCCTACAGTATCAATATTTTATCAAAAGGTAGATGAAACTTTTAACCATCAGAATTGTTTGTCAAATACCATTGATAGATGAGTTTAGGTTGAATATTGTTGAAACTTTTATCGAATGATATATTGCAACCATGGGTATATATCGAAAAACGGAGGGGAACTAAACCAATAACCGCATTGGAGCTAATTTTCATTCCATTCGACTAATCACGATGCGGTTAGAATTGTAAATTTCTATATTGGTTCGGTAAGAAAAAAATTTATGAAAATTTCTGCGCCAAAAAAAATTGAAAAAACAGGTTGTAAATGTTTAATAACCATTGTTTTAAACCTACTCTCGTCCTTTTATCCGCGCGAACCCCCACACTTCCCCGACACAGACAGGTGTAACATCCGGCCTGGGGTACGGTGGCTCGCCGCGGACGCCTGCCACAAACCCCCACCTTCCTCGCCGAACTCGACGACGGACACTTATCCCCCTCCCCAAGTCTCCGGCCTACCTCGCGTCCACATTTGACCTCCAGCATATATGACCATTACCTCCACTATGGACACTTATTTAACATACGTTATTCTTCAATATTACGGTGGAACATATTTATGCACAAATAAATCTGTCTAAATGCAAATGTTCTATATATTTACACGGTTGGGTGTCGCTCCGAGTTTTCGTTTTTTTTGTAATGGCACATCCAGTTTCAATCATAAAATGTACCGTAAAATGGTACCAATTCTAGAATTGTAGTTGTTATGATATGTAGCAGCAGTCGTTTATGCAAGTTTTGTATTTGTGAGAATGATATTCAATCGTGATCTCTACAGTGAGCAGATGGTCTAAATGTGTAATCATTTTTCGAGACAGGTGGTACGCGATAAACTTCTCTGCGGAATGGCAGCAACTACACCCGCCTATAAATTGCTTCCCAAGCTCTCTTTCACAGCTGGTATAATGCGTAGCGGCAATAGTTAATGAGACTGAGGAAAAATGCTGTGTATGATGTGATTGTTTCGATACATGGTACGCGATAAACTTCTCTGCGAAATGGCAGCAACTACACCCGCCTATAAATTGCTTCCTAGTTTTCAATAGCTGGTATACGCCTGAGCGGCAATAGTTAATGAGACTGAGGAAATGCAGTATGACGTGATTGTTTTTTGAGACAGGTGGACGGCTATAAACTTCTCTGCGAAATGTCAGCAACTACACTCGCCTATAAATTGCTTCCCAAGCTCTCTTTCACAGCTGGTAGACGCCGAGTGGCAATAGTTATGAATAACGAGCAAATGCTGTATGGTGTGATCGTTTGAGACAGGCGGAACGAAGCTCCTGCGAAATGTCAGCAACTACACCCGCCTATAAATTGCTTGCCAAGCGCTCTTTCACAGCTGGTATACGCCTGAGCGGCACAGTTAATTCCGCCTGGAAACGGAACACTTACGCATGCAGTCAAGATTAGAGCTGGTCAAAAGCTTTTTCCAAATTTAGTCACAATATAAATAATATAACAAAATTTTGTAAAAATGTATCACACTTGGTCATACTCAAACACTTGAACTACATACGATGATGTGGTCGATATTACGGCGTGCTCTGCCTCCACAAAGATTTCCTATCCACGGTTCTATGAACGTTTCGGCTACCCATCATAGGTTTTACCAACAGAAAGTCTGATAAAAAAGCAACCACTCCTTCTATCGGTGATGACTGCGATTTTTCCTCTTATATCTCATTAACTATTAACGCCCTTTTGTATACTAGCTCTGAAAGAGATCTTGGGAAGCAATTTATAGGCAAATGTAGTTGCCGACATTTCGCAGAGGGTTTTGCCGCGTGCCACCTGTCTCGAAAAACGATCACGCCATGCAACATTTGCTCGGTATATCTCATCAACTACTGACACCCTAGCGTACACTAGCTCTGAAAGAGAGCTTGGGAAGCAATTTATAGGTGGGTGTAGTTGCCGACATACCGTAGAAAGCTTTGCCGCCTACCACCTGTCTCGAAAAACGATCACGCCTTGCAACATTTGCTTGGTATATCTCATTAACTATTGACGCCCTGGCGTATACCAGCTGTAAAAGAGAGCTTGGGAAGCAATTTATAGGCGGGTGTAGTTGTCGACATTTCGCAGAGAAGTTTATCGCGTACCACATGTCTCGAAAAATGATCACGCCATACAGCATTTGCTCAGTCTCATTAACTATTGCCGCTCAGGCGTATACCAGCTGTGAAAGAGCGCTTGGCAAGCAATTTATAGGCGGGTGTAGTTGCTGACATTTCGCAGAGAAGCTTATCGCGTACCACCTGTCTCGAAAAACGATCACACCATACAGCATTTGCTCATTCTCATTAACTATTGCCACTCAGGCGTATACCAGCTGTGAAAGAGAGCTTGGGAAGCAATTTATAGGCGAGTGTAGTTGCTGACATTTCGCAGAGAAGTTTATCGCGTACCACCTGTCTCGAAAAACAATCACGTCATACTGCATTTCCTCAGTCTCATTAACTATTGCCGCTCAGGCGTATACCAGCTGTGAAAGAGAGCTTGGGAAGCAATTTATAGGCGGGTGTAGTTGCTGCCATTTCGCAGAGAAGTTTATCGCGTACCACCTGTCTCGAAAACGATCACGTCATACAGCATTTCCTCAGTCTCATTAACTATTGCCGCTCAGGCGTATACCAGCTGTGAAAGAGAGCTTGGGAAGCAATTTATAGGCGGGTGTAGTTGCTGCCATTCCGCAGAGAAGTTTATCGCGTACCACCTGTCTCGAAAAATGATTACACATTAGACCATCTGCTCGCTGTAGAGATCACGATTGAATATCATTCTCACAAATACAAAACTTGCATAAACGACTGCTGCTACATATCATAACAACTACAATTCTAGAATTGGTACCATTTACGGTACATTTTATGATTGAAACTGGATGTTACCATTACAAAAAAAACAAAAAACGTTTGCTAAAACAACACCCAACCGATGGTAGGTATAAATATATAGAACATTTGCGTTTAGAGCAGATTTATTTGCTGATAAATATGTTAGCCATAATATTGAAGAATAACATATGTTTTAAATAGGTGTCCATAGTGGAGGTAATGGTCATATATGCTGGAGGTCCAATGTAGAAGCAAGGTAGCCGGAGACTTGGGGAGGGGATGAGTGTCCGTCGTCGACCCTCGGCGAGGAAGGTGGGGGTTTGTGATCAGCGTCAGCGGCACCGTCAGGCCAGATGTTACACCTGTCTGTGTCGGGGAAGTGTGGGGGTCGGCGCGGATAAAAGACGAGGTGGTTTAAAACAATGTTTATTAAACATTTACAACCTGTTTTTCGATTTTTTGGCGCAGAAAATTTTCATAAATTTTTCTTACCGAACCAATATAGAAATTTACAATTCTAACCGCATGACATGATTAGTCGAATGGAATGAAAATTAGCTCAATCGGTTTATTGGTTTGGAGTTGCCCCCTCCCACTTTCGAATTGTGTACTGTGCCCCTGATCATTGCAATATATCATTCGATAAAAGTTTAGACAATATTCAACCTTGAACTCATATCAATAGCTATTGACAAACAATTCTGATCGTTAAAAGTTTTCAGGATATTTGGGCCATTTCAATATCTCCTTTTGATAAAATATTGATACTGTAGGCTTGATAACGAGTTTTGACGTAGAGCTCAAGCTAATACTGTGTCGTACTTTAACCAACGGAAAATCCTAAGCAACCGCTGTATGCGACAGAATCCTTAAATTCTGGTAATCAACAGATATATACTTTTATTTGCCCTCTACCTCGGTATCATTTAAAGGTAGATGATTATAGATGCACGAGGTCAGTCAGCCTGCACGGGTCGCGGAGTGTTCCATGATACATAGGGCATGTAATACTGTGTCGTACGTTAACCAACGGAAAATCCTAAGCAACTGCTGTAGCGACAGAATCCTTAAATTCTAGTAGTCAACAGATATATACTTTTATTTGGTCTACCTCGGTATCATTTAAAGGTAGATGATTATAGATGCACGAGGTCAGTCAACCTGGACGGGTCGTAGGGTGTTCCATGATACATTGGGCATGTGCGTGGTTGAGAGGTAACTTACGCAGGGTGTGTAAATTTTCGAAATTCTTACTAACTCAGAATTTTCTCCAATCTTGCTAACATTTTGCTCATTTTTCCAGCAGTTTTGCTAATTTTCCACTACGTTTCCTTAACTTTTACTCAGGTTTTTCCAATTAGCGCCAATTTTTGTTAAATTTTTCTACATTTTGTCAGAGCTCTCAAAAATTTCCGTGCGCTTTTGGCGGCAGGGATAAATATGACTTGGGAGGGGTGGGACCGGTGCCTAAGGTGTAACCTGTGCACACCTATAAGGTTGCTCGATGATTGTAAAATGGGGAATTATTTATTAGATGTCCACTCTATATCGGTTAAAGCTTTATCTACGCTCACAGCTGGTTTTCGACTTACTTGGTTTCGACAATTTCGTCTCCGTTTGCAAACCATGTAACCTCAGGCGTTGGATAGCCCGTTACGATTGCTTTGAGTCGTACCAACGCGAAACCTTCTGACAGGGTCATTGATTCTAGTTGCTGAACGAATTTTGGCCGACATCCTGAAGAATCGGATATTTCCGAAATTTCCGAAATATCTTCTTCTGTAGTTATTCCGGCTGACAAATATTCTCGGACAACGGTACGTTCCTGTATTAGCATTTCTATTTCAGTGTAGTCAAATGTTCCCAATACAGCGTCCAAAAATTCATTTGCTTCCGCCATACAGATATCAATCTCGAGCCCGGCTGTTTCCTCAGCGAAAATTTTTTTCATCATCGGTGAAATAGCTTCAATAATTTCAAATACTTCAACGGTTAAATGCTCTTCATGAATAATTTCAACAATTGTGGATTCGTCACATGATGGCGTCATGTGAACTTCAACTTCGGAAACAGCCGCTTCGCCTAAAAAAGACATCTGTTCTTGTTCTTGTTCGCTCATTTGAACAACACTAAGCGTTGTTGCTGGGTGTGTGACGGTCGCAAATTCGGCCACAACTTCTCTCTTTTCAGCTGTTTCTTCCGATATTGCTCCGACTAATTGCTCCGGGTGAAAGATGAGTTCTTGTTGTGTGACGGTAAGAAATTCTTCGTAGGTCAAAACGACGTCTAATTGTTCCGATTGGTGAGCATAGCGTATATCGATGTCTTGACTAGTTATTGTGGCACTGTATAGTTGAGCAGTCCCTTGTTCTCTAATTGATACTACGGTTTCTTCCTTTGATGCCCCGGTGGACTCCAGACTTAGTGGTTGTGTTATTTCCTCGTGTTGCATTTCGACACCACGCTCGCCACGTCGCATTTTGTCAATTTCAAAAACCAACTCGCTTTGATCGACAATTAGGTATTCTTCGTAGGTTAAAATACATTCCAAGTTTTCAATCCGTGGTGCAAATCGAATATCAATTTCTTGAACACTGACCTCAGCTAAGACAACAGCAGCTTCTTGCCGATAATAATCAATGTATTGCTTATCAGCTTCAGTTGAGGTTTGGATTGCTTCTGTTGATTCAACTGTGGTTGTTAGTTCCGTTCTTTTACCAACTGGCATTCTGCTAATTTCAAATATTAGCTCCTGCTGATCAACCGTCAGAAATTCTTCGTGTGTTAAAATGCATTGAAGATGTTCGATCTGAGGCGCTTGTCGAACATCGATTTCTTCAACACTAATTTCAGACAAGATAACGGCTTCCTGTTGTACGAACCGTGTAAACTGCTGTTCTGTTTGCACGATTCTCATTTCTTGAGCGCTTTCTGCAGAGGTTGTTTCCTGAATAGTTTTTCCTTTGGGCATTTTGCTTACCTCATAAATTAGGTCGTGCTGTTGTACCACTAAAAATTCTTCATGTGTCAAAATACACTGGAGATGTTCAATCATGGGCGCTTGTCGAATATCAATGTCCTGAATGCTGACTTCCGCAAGAACAATAGCTTCCTGCTGCACAAACCGTGTGAACTGCTGTTCTGTTTGCACGATTCCCATTTCTTGAGCGCTTTCGACAGAGGTTGTTTCTTGAATAGTTTTTCCTTTCGGTATTTTACTTGTCTCATACACAAGGTCGTGCTGTTGTACAACGAGAAAGTCTTCGTGCGTTAGCAGACACTGAAGATGTTCTATTTTAGGAGCGCGTTTTATTTCAACCTCATGAATTGCTACTTCCGCCAAAATTACACGTTCTTCAAATTTAACAGTGGTCTGATCATGGCGAACAGTCTTAACTTCGAATGTTGATGTGTCTTGGGGTTGCTGATACTCTTGTATCACATCTCCTCGAGGCATCATACCTGGCTCATAGATTAAATCGTGTTGCTTTACTACCATAAATTCTTCATGAGTTAAGATGCATTGAAGATGTTCAATTTTCGGTGCATGTTTCACGTCAACTTCATGCATAGCCACTTCAGCCAGAATTATTCTTTCCTCGAAGCTCACTGTTGTCCTGTCATGGCTAATCGTTTTGACTTCCAGCAATGAAGTGTCTTGTGGCTGCTGGTATTCTTGCAGAAGTTCACCTCTGGGCATAGCACTAGGTTGGTAGATTAAATCGTGTTGCTTTACTACCATAAATTCTTCGTGAGTCAAGATACACTGAAGATGTTCAATTTTTGGAGCATGTTTCACTTCGACTTCATGCATAGCCACTTCAGCCAGAATTATTCTTTCCGCGAAGCTCACTGTTGTCCTGTCATGGCTAACCGTTTTGACTTCCAGCAATGAAGTGTCTTGTGGCTGCTGGTATTCTTGCAGAAGTTCACCTCTGGGCATAGCATTAAGTTGGTAGATTAAATCGTGTTGCTTTACTACCATAAATTCTTCATGAGTCAAAATACACTGAAGATGTTCAATTTTTGGAGCATGTTTCACTTCGACTTCATGCATAGCCACTTCAGCCAGAATTATTCTTTCCTCGAAGCTCACTGTTGTCCTGTCATGGCTAACCGTTTTGACTTCCAACAATGAAGTGTCTTGTGGCTGCTGGTATTCTTGCAGAAGTTCACCTCTGGGCATAGCACTAGGTTCGTAGATTAGATCGTGTTGCTTGACCACGAGATATTCTTCATGAGTCAAGATACACTGAAGATGCTCAATTTTCGGAGCATGTTTCACTTCAACTTCATGCATAGCCACTTCAGCCAGAATTATTCTTTCCTCGATGGTCACTGTTGTCTTATCATGGCTGACTGTTTTGACTTCCAGCAATGAAGTGTCTTGTGGCTGCTGGTATTCTTGCAAAAGTTCACCTCTGGGCATAGCACTAGGTTCGTAGATTAGATCGTGTTGCTTGACTACCAGAAATTCTTCATGAGTTAAGATACACTGAAGATGCTCAATTTTCGGTGCATGTTTAACTTCGATTTCATGCATAGCCACTTCAGCCAGAATTATTCTTTCCTCGAAGCTCACTGTTGTCCTGTCATGGCTGACCGTTTTGACTTCCAGCGATGAAGTGTCTTGTGGCTGCTGGTATTCTTGCAAAAGTTCACCTCTGGGCATAGCACTAGGTTCGTAGATTAGATCGTGTTGCTTGACTACCATAAATTCTTCATGAGTTAAGATACACTGAAGATGCTCAATTTTCGGTGCATGTTTCACTTCGATTTCATGCATAGCCACTTCAGCCAGAATTATTCTTTCCTCGAAACTCATAGTTGTCCTGTCATGGCTGACCATTTTGACTTCCAGCGATGAAGTGTCTTGTGGCTGCTGGTATTCTTGCAAAAGTTCACCTCTGGGCATAGCACTAGGTTCGTAGATTAGATCGTGTTGCTTGACTACCATAAATTCTTCATGAGTTAAGATACACTGAAGATGCTCAATTTTCGGTGCATGTTTAACTTCGATTTCATGCATAGCCACTTCAGCCAGAATTATTCTTTCCTCGAAACTCATAGTTGTCCTGTCATGGCTGACCGTTTTGACTTCCAGCGATGAAGTGTCTTGTGGCTGCTGGTATTCTTGCAAAAGTTCACCTCTGGGCATAGCACTAGGTTCGTAGATTAGATCGTGTTGCTTGACTACCATAAATTCTTCATGAGTTAAGATACACTGAAGATGCTCAATTTTCGGTGCATGTTTAACTTCGATTTCATGCATAGCCACTTCAGCCAGAATTATTCTTTCCTCGAAGCTCACTGTTGTCCTATCATGGCTGACCGTTTTGACTTCCAGCGATGAAGTGTCTTGTGGCTGCTGGTATTCTTGCAAAAGTTCACCTCTGGGCATAGCACTAGGTTCGTAGATTAGATCGTGTTGCTTAACTACCATAAATTCTTCATGAGTTAAGATACACTGAAGATGCTCAATTTTCGGTGCATGTTTCACTTCGATTTCATGCATAGCCACTTCAGCCAGAATTATTCTTTCCTCGAAGGTCGCTGTTGTCCTGTCATGGCTGACCATTTTGACTTCCAGCGATGAAGTGTCTTGTGGCTGCTGGTATTCTTGCAAAAGTTCACCTCTGGGCATAGCACTAGGTTCGTAGATTAGATCGTGTTGCTTGACTACCATGAATTCTTCATGAGTTAAGATACATTGAAGATGCTCAATTTTCGGCGCATGTTTCACTTCGACTTCATGCATAGCCACTTCAGCCAGAATTATTCTTTCCTCGAAGCTTACAGTTGTCCTGTCATGACTAACCGTTTTCACTTCAAGCATTGACGTGTCCTGTGGTTGTTGGTATTCTTGGATGAGTTCTCCTTTAGGCATTGTGCCAGGTTCATAAATAAGATCGTGTTGCTTAACAACCATGAACTCTTCGTGTGTTAGTATACACTGAAGATGCTCAATTTTCGGCGCATGTTTCACTTCGATTTCGTGCATAGCCACTTCAGCCAGAATTATTCTTTCCTCGAAGCTTACAGTTGTCCTGTCATGGCTGACCGTTTTGACTTCCAGCGATGAAGTGTCTTGTGGCTGCTGGTATTCTTGCAAAAGTTCACCTCTGGGCATAGCACTAGGTTCATAAATAAGATCGTGTTGCTTAACTACCATGAACTCTTCATGCGTTAGTATACACTGAAGATGCTCAATTTTCGGCGCATGCTTCACTTCGACTTCGTGCATCGCCACTTCAGCCAGAATTATTCTTTCCTCGAAGCTTACAGTTGTCCTGTCACGACTAACCGTTTTCACTTCAAGCATTGACGTGTCCTGTGGTTGTTGGTATTCTTGGATGAGTTCCCCTCTAGGCATTGTGCCAGGTTCATAAATAAGGTCGTGTTGCTTAACAACCATGAACTCTTCGTGTGTTAGTATACACTGAAGATGCTCAATTTTCGGCGCATGTTTCACTTCGACTTCATGCATAGCCACTTCAGCCAGAATTATTCTTTCCTCGAAGCTTACAGTTGTCCTGTCATGACTAACCGTTTTCACTTCAAGCATTGACGTGTCCTGTGGTCGTTGGTATTCTTGGATGAGTTCTCCTCTAGGCATTGTGCCAGGTTCATAAATAAGATCGTGTTGCTTAACTACCATGAACTCTTCGTGCGTTAGTATACACTGAAGATGCTCAATTTTCGGCGCATGCTTCACTTCGATTTCGTGCATAGCCACTTCAGCCAGAATTATTCTTTCCTCGAAGCTTACAGTTGTCCTGTCATGGCTGACCGTTTTGACTTCCAGCGATGAAGTGTCTTGTGGCTGCTGGTATTCTTGCAAAAGTTCACCTCTGGGCATAGCACTAGGTTCATAAATAAGATCGTGTTGCTTAACTACCATGAACTCTTCATGCGTTAGTATACACTGAAGATGCTCAATTTTCGGCGCATGCTTCACTTCGACTTCGTGCATCGCCACTTCAGCCAGAATTATTCTTTCTTCGAAGCTTACAGTTGTCCTGTCACGACTAACCGTTTTCACTTCAAGCATTGACGTGTCCTGTGGTTGTTGGTATTCTTGGATGAGTTCCCCTCTAGGCATTGTGCCAGGTTCATAAATAAGGTCGTGTTGCTTAACGACCGACTTACTCTTTTTCATGCGTTAGTATACACTGAAGATGCTCAATTTTCGGCGCATGTTTCACTTCGACTTCGTGCATCGCCACTTCAGCCAGAATTATTCTTTCCTCGAAGCTTACAGTTGTCCTGTCATGACTAACCGTTTTCATTTCAAGCATTGACGTGTCCTGTGGTTGTTGGTATTCTTGGATGAGTTCTCCTCTAGGCATTGTGCCAGGTTCATAAATAAGGTCTTTTTGCTTAACTACCATGAACTCTTCGTGCGTTAGTATACACTGAAGATGCTCAATTTTCGGCGCATGTTTCACTTCGACTTCGTGCTTCGCCACTTCAGCCAGAATTATTCTCTCCTCGAAGCTTACAGTTGTCCTGTCATGACTAACCGTTTTTACTTCAAGCATTGACGTGTCCTGTGGTTGTTGGTATTCTTGGATGAGTTCTCCTCTAGGCATTGTGCCAGGTTCATAAATAAGGTCGTGTTGCTTAACTACCATGAATTCTTCGTGCGTTAGTATACACTGAAGATGCTCAATTTTCGGCGCATGTTTCACTTCGACTTCGTGCATCGCTACTTCAGCCAGAATTATTCTTTCCTCGAAGCTTACAGTTGTCCTGTCATGACTAACCGTTTTTACTTCAAGCATTGACGTGTCCTGTGGTTGTTGGTATTCTTGGATGAGCTCTCCTCTAGGCATTGTGCCAGGTTCATAAATAAGGTCGTGTTGCTTAACTACCATGAACTCTTCGTGCGTTAGTATACACTGAAGATGCTCAATTTTCGGCGCATGCTTCACTTCGATTTCGTGCATAGCCACTTCAGCCAGAATTATTCTTTCCTCGAAGCTTACAGTTGTCCTGTCATGACTAACCGTTTTCACTTCAAGCATTGACGTGTCCTGTGGTTGTTGGTATTCTTGGATGAGTTCTCCTCTAGGCATTGTGCCAGGTTCATAAATAAGGTCGTGTTGCTTAACTACCATGAACTCTTCGTGCGTTAGTATACACTGAAGGTGCTCAATTTTCGGCGCATGCTTCACTTCGATTTCATGCATAGCCACTTCAGCCAGAATTATTCTTTCCTCGAAGCTTACAGTTGTCCTGTCATGACTAACCGTTTTCACTTCAAGCATTGACGTGTCCTGTGGTTGTTGGTATTCTTGGACGAGTTCTCCTCTAGGCATTGTGCCAGGTTCATAAATAAGGTCGTGTTGCTTAACTACCATGAACTCTTCGTGCGTTAGTATACACTGAAGATGCTCAATTTTCGGCGCATGCTTCACTATGACTTCATGAGATGCTACTTCAGCCAAAATAACACTTTCTTCAAAACTTACAGTAGTTTTATCGCGACTGACTGTTTTGACTTCTAGTATATTTGTGTCATGCGGTTGTTGATATTCCTGCGTTACAGTGGCATGAGGCATTGTACCTGGCTCGTAGATAAGATCATGCTTACTCACAATCATAAATTCTTCATGACTTAATATGCACTGGAGGTGTTCAATTTTTGGAGCGTGTCTGACTTCAACTTCGTGCATTGTAACTTCCAGTAAAGTGGCACGTTCTTCAAATGTAATCAATGTTCGATCTTTCCCTTCTTGTTTGACTTCTAGCACAGTTGTATCTTGTGGCTGCTGAAAATCGTCACTAACATGTGCCTTTGGCATTGTGCCAGGTTCATAAATTAAATCGTGCTGACTGACAACCATAAACTCTTCGTGGGTCAATAAACACTGAAGATGCTCTATTTTTGGAGCCTGACGAACTTGCACTTCTTGGATGGCAACCTCGGATAGGATCACACGCTCGGCATGAGATATTGATGAAACATCGCGCCGTATTTGTTCAATTGTTAACGGAATTACTTCTTGAGGCTGCGCAAAGTCTTGAGCAGTAACAGCGGTCGGGATTGTGCTTGGTTCATAAATTAAATCCTGCTGATGTACGACCATAAATTCTTCGTGAATAAGAACGCACTGAAGATGTTCAATTTTTGGAGCATGCCTGATGGTCGCAGTTTCGACTACAGCTTGCATTAGCATAGTTGATGGCTGCTCGCTTAGCTCTGTCTTAAAGCGTTTCAGTGGTTGAGTTTCAAACGATTCGCTACTTTCAACGCTAGTAATGTCTTCGATTGTAACAGCACAAGGCAGCTTTTCATAGATCAGTTCCTTCTGGTCGACAATCACGTATTCTTCATGAGTCAGTGTGCATTGAAGGTGTTCAATCTTGGGTGCGTGTCGAATTTCCAGCTGTCGAACGTGGACTTCGTACAATGCTTCACGTTGCTGTTCGCTTATACGGGTTACGCTTTGACGATCGAATGCGATGACGGGTATCGGTTCTGACTGCTCGACTCGGGTAATAAGTTGATGCTGTGCTGCTTGTGGCAATTCCAAATACACAAGTTCTTGACTTGTAATCATTGCAAACTCTTCGTGGGTTAGTTCGGTTGTTAGTGTTTCAATTTTCGGCGCCACACGTACGTCGATGCTGATAACTTGTATTTCGGTGGCTAGAGGGATTTTTGGAACTGACAACGGACGTAGCGATTGAACATCGTAGCGTTCTTCAACAAGCATTGCGGTATCTTCGACGCGCTGGCCATGATCTTCGATAACGCTAGCCGAACGCAGCTCAACAAGCATCAAATCATGCGATGTGATAACTGCAAATTCTTCATGAACAAGTACACAGTTCAAATGTTGAATTTGTGGGGCAATTTCAATGTTTACACTCGAAGCAGTGATCGCGTTCAATTGTTCTCGACGATGCTCAATGAGTTCGGCAATTTCAATCACTGGACGAGGCTGATCGATCATCGGAGCTGTTAGTTCTTCACGAATATCGGTGTACACTTCTTGTCCGGATTGGTACGATTCAATTTGTAGCTCATGCTCGGAAATTTGAGCATATTCTTCAATTTGTAAGCCCGCACAATGTGTTTCCAGGTGGTAGACATCGATACTAGTCGCTTGTGCGTGCGACAGGACCAGTTCTTCCTGACGGAGCTCGATAAGGTAGTGAGGCTGCGGAGCAGGAACGTCCGGTAACGGCACAACATCGTGATACACCATATCGTCGACAGTCAGCACACGTCCGGTACTTAACTGTCGAATGACCAGCTCCTGCGTACGGACTTGGAAATGTTCCTCGTGTTCCTTTTCAGCTTTACGAAGCTTGATGTCCGGTGCCACGTGGATTTTTTCACGGTCCCGCACTGTAATACGCACTAGGGACCGTTCAGCCTCAATATGTTGTTCGAGCGTCTCAACGCGAGGACTAGGACCTTCCGAAAGTGGCTCTGTCAAATGTACAGGTCCAACTTCGACGCTTTGTGGACGAGCTTTGTAAAGCTGTCGAATGTATAGCTCTTGGGTACGCATTTGGAAGCTTTGCTCGTGTTCGTGAGTTTCTTTGCTTCCTGAAATAAACACGGATAGCATAAATTATCCAGTAATAATAGCATTGATTAAGCTCAAAATGTTAGCTGTAGCTTCTGGTAAATTTATGATCAAATTTCGAAAGCAATGTAAGAGAAAAACTAAGACAAAACTGAATGCTACATTAAATAATAATTTCAGCAATATGTTCTTTAAATTTGTTTTAAAAACTTTCAATATACGCTGTGATAACGTTTTGTGCTTTAAGTTTGATTAGTGATGGCATTGCTCGAAACTTGAAATTAGTTTACAATAAGTTATGAGGTCAAATTTAGAGTTAACAATTTGAAAATTTTGAACGCGCCTTTAGCAGCTGATTTCAATATTCCTGATTTTAATGCCTAATTTATTTTGTTTTAAGTAAAGACCGCAAAGTATTAAGCAATTAGTTTATGTTTTCTTGAATAAAATGTTGTTTTGTGGTTCTTGTTGAAATTTTCATCAAAAAATTAATGCGATAACCTGAAATCTCATATAAACTAATTCTGAATTTCCAATATAATACCTATGTTTTTCTAAACCCGTATATAAAGTACATACCGGTGGTATAGCGTTCTTCACGGTTTGCTTTTATGTATGAACAACATATAATGGATATACGCCAGTTCTAATCTTGTCCGGATTATACATGTTGCACAATTAATGAATATATGCAACATATTTTAGTCATTGAACTATTAATATGTAAGTTCAAGCGAAGCATATGTGAAACGCTGAAGATTTCACAACATATGTCGTACATTAAAACGGTCATTTAATACTTGGAAAAATTTTAAACAATGACGTCCAAGTAGTGTTGCTTTAGCATGCACGGTGAAACGCCACTTGGGTTTTAGAAACATTATATTCGTTTTGCAATCGCTACAATAGCGGCATCTATTATAGACCTAAAACGAAAGACGAAGAAATAAATCCAATAGTTAAAAATATGTGTTAACTAATTAAACATCAGTGAATTGCTTGTATATATAACTTCCGACCCTTATTGCATTTAATTTGAGACGCCAAATTGACTAGAGAAATAAGTGCGTAGCAGCAGTATAGAACACAATGACTATCGGACTCTTTAATGCGATAAAATAAAGATATATACCGGTTAAGTGATTGTCGACAATAATTATTCCGTCAATGCTCGCAAATTTTTCCCAGCACCACAAAATTTCTTTCATTTCAAAAACAAAATTCATTAAACATTTAATATACTTACTTCTGACTTTTACATGAGCTGTAGCTTTAATCGTTCCAGCACGATTTGTCGCTTCAACACGATACGTTGTAGTCGTTCCATGTTTAATTCGTAGTAATGTTCGATTGTCTTCGTGGGTTTCAATTTCGGTTTCTTCACAATGATGCAGTCGGTCGCCGGTTTCTTCGTTGTACCAGGTAAGTTCCGCTGTCGGATACGCATCGACGATAGCCGTAAGAATTACTTCATCGCCCTCGTTAATGACGCAACCCTGTGGCTTACGAATCCAGCTAAAATTATAACAATGAAAATTAATATTTTACATGTTATAGTATGCATTAGTTATCTGGCCATACCGCATTGTGTGCGGCAATAAGGACGTGTTTACATTACACTTGATTCGAGCAGATCCGATACATATACAATGCGCTATCTATACGTAAATGCTCGTAACAGGTAAGGGAATGGGTTACCCCTTCCCTGTCGCGGTGATCTTCCACGGAGACCAACAGACCCCGTCTATGGAGGCCTAAGTCGACCCTCTCACGGAAGCCATGAGACATCAAACCCTCAGCATGAACTATCTTGTCGGATCCCAATCAATTGATGTGTTTCGAAAGATAAGTATAGATATACACGATATACGGTTGGTGCAAAATTTGATGGTATCGGATTGGATCGGATGAAATGTAAACGCAAATCGGATATGATCAGATCCTATCTAACCGGAACGGATAAGTCCAAACGGAAACGTAAACACGACCTGACATATATTAAATATTTGTTTTTGGTAATTTCAAATTTGGCAATGTAGTAGTTGTAATTCCAGAATGTAATCAGCTACAGATTTAAAATAAAAATACAAATATGCCATTTGCTACCGCTGAAACCTTCATAATACGAGCTACTTTGCTGAATTTTTATTCGCATACAATAAGCCTTGATGGTCTCGCAAAACAAGAAACTATAAAAAATTAACCATAAAGCAATTACGCCAATCACATTCTTTTATGAGTTATATGATCGTTTATTAACATTCTTGAACACCGATTGCCGCGGTAGGTTCAAATATGGTCAGAGCCATAGATTACGGAATCGTACCTTTCAAGTCCCGGATCCTTTACTTTAATGAAAAGAAATAAAGATACGGAAAGCACGACACGTATGCACACAAAAATGGTTAAAATTATGTGCCACTTCAATTCGCAATTTCAAATTAAGTTGACCCAGTTTTAAATCGGAAATATTTGAATTCTAATTGATCACATCCGAATTAAAAATAGCTGAGCAAAAAATATTATCAATTCTAAAAGACCGAAATTAAGTTAATCGAGAGGTCGTTATAAAATACAAAGCCGCATCGATATCTGTCACGAAAGTTGTTGTCGCGAGTAGCATCAAAGGGACATAAAGTTAAGCGCTATTTGTTTGAATTTCGTATTTGTGGTCAACGATATTCCACGTGCAAATTAATTCCCGAAAATACAACAGGTAGGCGCCGATGACATTTTTTAACGCCAAATCAATATGCTCGAATCGAACCAAAATTGACTAAAATTAAAAACACCTTTCAGCTAAAAAAGTTTACATAAAAAATCAAATAATTCTAAAACGACTGCGTTTGATATCTCCAATCGAATTTTAATCATTTTGCACAATTTGCAGCAGTTCCTGTGCAATAATAGGCTGTACAGATTAGGCAAAAATTTATATATATTCCTGATTCACTAGCTGCGCAGGATTCTTCACAAATTTAGGTCAATATTCTGATAGCTAAATTTTGACTAAGTAAGCAATAGACTACATTTTGGTGTTATTTTTAGTACCCAAATTTATTTGTGTATCGTGCAATGCAGGAGAAATTCGTGCCAGCACTAGGCTTTGAATCTAAGCTTGGATAATTGTGGAAGACTTTTGAGAATCATTAAGCTACAAAACCCTGACTGCACCTCTACCCTAAAAACGGGTATGCTAACCAAGATTGTGAAAATTGCTGAAATGTTTAAAAAACAATATACCTATATATAAATATTGATATATATTTATTTATATCTACATCCTACATATATACATAGGTATGATTTACAGAATATACTTATCTTCTATTCCGTAATTATGCGGTTAAATATTAGAGAAATAAGGCTACGATTGATTTTTAATTCTAGTGTTCATTTCTTTTCACTAAGGATCTGCATACCAAGTTGTAATGTATACCGTACGTTTCGCTATCGATATTAAATCGTTTAATCTTTACATTTTCATAATAATAAAAGAATGAGAATTTTTATTCAATTATCTAATGACTGATAAATGGGGTTTTCAGATACATAACCAGACGTAAAATATTAATTGCAAATCGTTGTATCCGACAATATATAAACAGAGGGCTGTCAGCTTTATTTAAAGTAAACAGCGCGGATTATTATAACCCAACGAAATCTAATTTGGGCAAATTTACAAGATACACCAAAAATCAAATTCTAATACTAACCGTATGTGTGGCAGACGGAATTGTTCAACTTGTGTGGTTTCTACAGTTTCCTCGACTGTTTTTTCTTGTTTTTTAACCGGCTCTGGTCGTTCTGAAAGTGAAAACCAATATATACATAGCTATTAATATGTGACAATTGCTATTTTAAAAATTCGTCTTTCCATGCCACTCGATAAAAATTTGGCTTAATATGTTCTTTTTATTATGATCGCAGTAATGATTCATGTCTAATTTTGACCAACTTAACCCTTAAGAAGCATCTAACAATATCACTTAACACGTCGCGCGAAAGTTTGCCGAAGGGTTATGTGGGTCAAACATAGATAACTGACAATGTCTATATGTAACATTATGGGTACTTATAATATCAAGAATGTATAATATTTTACAGTAAGGGTATGACAGTTTTCAGCTTTTATGCACAGTTAGCTTAATATCACGGTGCATTTCACGCTGTAGTTCCCCTACAAAAAGGAGGGCGGAAAGCGGGCGATATAATCCGACGTCTTATAATAGTCTTACAATGCATGAGCGGAAGAGTTTACATACGGATCAGTAAAATATCATGCATTCTTGATAAATACGCATATATATGAACATACATACAAAATGCAGAATTAACCTGGTCGGCGAAAACTACCTTAATAGTTGGACTCTTAACAATAATACAGGACAAATAAAAAAAGATTGCGATAACCAAGCAGCTATACAATCGAATCATTATTTGTATTTAAGCGTTAATTTCGTGCAAACTCATTGTGATATGTTGTTGGGCATTACATGCATTGACACCACCTGCATATTTACTCTTTTTAGTAAAGTGTTTTTTTCAATAAACTACAAACAGCGAAAGGAATATTCGTTTTTGGTAAATATACAGAAGGCCTGTTAATTATAATTCAACAAGTATCAAAAGCCGCACACATATAAAAAACAATAGGTTAATCATGTTTCTTACTAAAACCGATGTAAGCCTCGATTTGATACACCATTTACGTTATAAATTGTCCGACTTGTGGAAGTTTTGTCCATGAAAGTTTTCCAATCACCGATGTACGGTCACGAATATACAGGGAGAAAATTTACACTTGGTGGGCTGTTTATAACGAAACCGCCGCATGATTTAGCTCTTATGTTTGAAGATTATGTTTTACTTTTGTACAATTTCTATACTTAATAATCCATCCAAGTTTTACATTCAAGAAGAAAATAGTGATAAATGCATTTCAGACCATAAACTAAACTATCGTTGTCATATAATTGAAATTTCCTTGACGGGATATAATTTTAGACTGTCCCACCACTATAATTGATATTTGCGAACACAGCTTGTGCGAAGCAATAAAATAATTATATTATCATTTTGGGCCGTAAACTATGTAAATCAACTCGCTAGCACCTATTAATACATGAGTATAGCTGCGCGGATTCATGTGAATTATTCACTTTGCGATTGTGACATTTAAATATAAACCAACGCATTTTAGCAACGACTAACTAATGGCTAAGCCAAACACGTGGCCTTACAACTGTACAACAAATAACTAATTGAGCAACAAAAAACCACACCTTACGTCGAGTTGTGCCTAAAAATATGTATCTTTATAAGACTAAGTATACTAAAGCAACAGAAACGGTTCGACCAGAATTAGCCGGTACAAGAAACACGTCGGTCATTTGGAGGATAAACAGGCACTTTGACGCAGGCACCTAGGTATCTCCAAGGGCTTTTGTTACAGTGGTATATTTTCAGATATTAAATTTCCTTTGATGTCATTACCTTTTAAATGATGTACAATAGGTGAATGAGGGATGTCTAACACTTTGTTTAATGCGTTGGTGATTTAAAATACTCGTAAAATAGGTAATACCATTTTAGCGAAATAGAATGTCATAAATCTTTCGGATTGCACTTAAATAAGGGCGATCGAAACCGAGATATTCTATGCGCCCGATTTGCGAATGGTGAGCGGGTACCGGGAGTTGGGTGCGCAATGTGTTCCAATATTGGCAATAAATGCAACATGAGAAATTATAAATAGTATGACGAAAAATGAAATTAAACTCAGCTCTTGATAGTCATAACGAGCTAGAGTATTAACAGTACGGTGCGAATTTATCTTATATGTATACAGAAATTTAGTTTATATACGAATACTGTAGTTCAGCGCAGTGTATTGTGTAACACATTATGTTCAATCCATATACATATATTGCATTACGCCAAGTACGATCAAATATCTTATACACAACCATCCTGTGGGATGGTGATGAAAAACGAAGATTCCCTACGCTTTTGCATTGAGCATACGTATTTGCACTTGCATAGACAAAACCAAGTAAAACGTAAAACTAAACAATTTTTAGAGCTTTAAAGTTTTGTATTAAGACTGCTGGTTTTATACAAAAATGCTGGTTTTCCCGAATATAGTGCACTTAGGCCCAGCGGTAGTTCCACAGAATATCATTGTCATATATTACCGTTACAGGCAACTTGGCATTTGGCAGTCGTGTGTCCCCATTTATTCTCTGCAATGCAAGTATACTCCGAATGACGTTGATGACATTCGCGAATATAGTGCACTAAGGCCCAATTCCATAATATATAATTGTCATATATAACCGTTACAGACGACTTGGAATTTGGCAGTCGTGTGTCCCCATTTATTCTCTGCAATACAAGTATACTTCGAATGACGTTGATGACATTCGCGAATATAGTACACTTAGGCCCAATTCCATAATATATAATTGTCATATATTACCGTTACAGACAACTTGGCATTTGGCAGTCGTGTGTCCCCATTTATTCTCTGCAATGCAAGTATACTCCGAATGACGTTGATGACATTCGCGAATATAGTACACTTAGGCCCAATTCCATAATATATAATTGTCATATATTACCGTTACAGACAACTTGGCATTTGGCAGTCGTGTGTCCCCATTTATTCTCTGCAATGCAAGTATACTCCGAATGACGTTGATGACATTCGCGAATATCGATCCGACTTTGATTGGTATCAGTTTGGGTTATCGTAACGTTGTCCGATGGTCGTAGTTCCTCGCCGTTAACGTACCATGTTAGCGTTGCCGGTGGCTCGGAAATAACCTCGGCTTTGAGGGTAACCGGTTCGCCGAGATAGATTTCGGTGTCTTGCGGACGCTGCAAAATAATGTTATTTCTTATGTTTTTAATGTCAATTAACAATAACAAATATAATTATTATAACAATTGGTACTATCTAATAGATAGATTTAATAGCTATATAATGCACAGATATTTTTGCACATATAATTTCCCAGGTGTTATGTCATTTTTGCAATATTGTATTTTTTCTAAATTTAAAAGCAGTCGAATTAGGCTTATATAAAGCTGGAAACTTCTGGTAGAATCAAAACCAGTATTAACAGTTTAGATCAACTGCACATGCTATTTTTGTAACAGTTGTCAAGCTGTGACATTGTTTCCGGATTTTGTCTGACCGTATATGTACATGTGTCCCGTAACGTTACACTGAGATATAAACACGCAAACTTCCTCTAACAACATGTCAACGTGTTCGTTTTTTTATTAATACGAATTCAGATAGATGCAATTTTTACTCTCGAGTGTTGTCGTCAAATTGCCTTGAAAAACGTCGAGCGACCTGCGATGCGAGCCTAATTCTGACTTCCAACGCGCCGCATGATACAGTAAAGTTTGCTGCAGAATAGAGCTTATATCTGCATGTTCACAATGTCATTATATTATAATATGCATATATTGTGCACCATACGATGAGTATCATCTAGCAACACATTAAATCATAATGCACATGAAGACAAAATAGCTTAGCAGCATTGGCCAAGACATGTTATATTTCCGGAAAACTAAAAAAACTTAACCTCAACCGATGCAAGATAATAATAATAAAAATCTGGAGTATTTCTCCGTGAATATGGCTGAATACACATTCTTATATAAACCAAATTAGTGTCCTACAGAAATAACCAGTAAAACGCATAGCTTGCAGATGTAGCCGATCTTGCGTTATTCGTGTCTGCGCTGTATCAATGTCTTATATATCAATCCGCGCAATAACGTGTTTTGTGTCAAATTATTTTTGTTTTTGAATATATTTAGGAAACAAGAGAGTTTTTTTGCGATCTTGAAAAGCGAACGCGAAGAAACTTGAGTTTTTTTACTAAATGAAAACACTGTAATTATATACAACTCGAGTTCTTTTGTCACAGAATACGTCTTTCATAAGTTTATCTCGCCGATTTTCTTAGAAACATCGTTCTACAAACTGTTGGACATTTTAAACAACATTCGATAGTTTTAATCATAGTTTTGGTCCTTATTCCGATCCACTGAAAACCACATAATATAAGTCCTTGATAAACACGCAGTTGTCCCAAATATTGTAGTGCTATAATTGGGTGAGTGCATCATGCGTTTTCTGAGCGAACTTTCATTATTTTTGTCGCGGAGGTTGCTGTGACTTATTTATGCAGAAGAAAATGTTTAATAAGCATGTGGCTATGCAACACTGAGCATAATGTTACTTTGAAACATTATAAATTGTTACGATTAATATTGGCATACTTAACTATAAAACATTTTATAGAATGCCTATCATGTCTACTTAGAAAAAGTATTGAAGGTTTTAGCGAGCTGGTTGACACTACACCTTACGATTTTATATAGAATGCAATGATAGCTGTTATGAATACATAAGTTGGATGGACATATCTCTCAAAACTCGTAGTAGGTGCTATAAACATAGCGAAAGTACATTGGCTAACGTGAAGGCCAAGCCCACATCACCTTAGGCTATTACAATGAAAGGCAAAACCTAGAAACCTCGATAAACTAAATATTACGCATAATAATTTATTTGTACGGAAATTAACCGCTGTGAACAATTCCACTTATATCTTTTGATGAATACGTCCAAATTAGGTGCGTAAATCATGTTTGTTCTTTTGCCAAAATAACGAACAGAATCGTATAAGAATTCATATTAACAATTCTGTCATCAGTGTTCGCTGTTGAACGAACGCGAATAGTGGCCGTGTGTTAGACGATATATATGTGGCTCTGTTACAGTATGCGATTATGAACCAGGTTTCAAGTGAGCGTGGTCAGTAAATTATGATCTAATGTCTAAAATTGTGAGCGCTAACTGTGTCAACGACGTCATGCGTATTGCAAATCGGTAAAGCGTTGGAATACATACGGAAAATTAACTATTTGTGCGCTATCATCGGGATATAATTTTGTGAACCTAAAACTGACAAAAGAACTGCACAAACAGGACTTTAACATGAAAAACGCAAGTTTTTTGAATTAAAAGAACTGCACAAACAGGACTTTAACATGAAAAAACGCAAGTTTTTTGAATTAAAAGAACTACACAAACAGGACTTTAACATGAAAAAACGCAAGTTTTTGAATTCAAAGAACTGCACAAACAGGACTTTAACATGAAAAAACGCAAGTTTTTTGAATTAAAAGAACTGCACAAACAGGACTTTAACATGAAAAAACGCAAGTTTTTTGAATTAAAAGAACTGCACAAACAGGACTTTAACATGAAAAAACGCAAGTTTTTTGAATTAAAAGAACTGCACAAACAGGACTTTAACATGAAAAAACGCAAGTTTTTTGAATTAAAAGAACTGCAAAAACAGGACTTTAACATGAAAAACGCAAGTTTTTTGAATTAAAAGAACTGCACAAACAGGACTTTAACATGAAAAAACGCAAGATTTTTGAATTAAAAGAACTGCACAAACAGGACTTTAACATGAAAAAACACAAGTTTTTTGAATTAAAAGAACTGCACAAACAGGACTTTAACATGAAAAACGCAAGTTTTTTGAATTTCGTGTAGAAATCTATAATTTTCGCGTAGAACACGGTATGAGATCTTACAATAACAAAAAATGGCGGCTCTCCTTCGGGTGTAGGTGGTGGCGTAAGTGAGCGCTCGATCCTAGTTTCGGTTTGATGGTACTCGACATGTTCTTGAAATAACGATTGTGGAGGCTCTGGTTCAGGCGACGGAGTTGGTGATACAAGTTTTGGCGGCGGCTCCGGTGGTCGTGGTTTACCTGGAACAGAAGAAAATTTGAACAAAAATAAGATTTATCTTGGCTGCGTTTTATCAGAAGAACTACTTGAAAAGGATGTTGGCCCTAAACAAATTTTTATATGTTATATTTTTAATGACTATTGCAACTTTTTGCGCCACAGATTTCTGTTCAGTGAACCGGTATCTCATAAAACTAAACCTAACACTAGAGCATCATGTAATGCACGACTCGTGTTACAGTTTATCCACAGCTTGGAATTTTGTCACCTTGTAGCCAAGACTATACAGTACAAGCGCTTTCAGTTACACCGACTCTGAATTTTCGAAATAAGAGTGATCCCAACGCTGTACCGCAAATTCTCATTATATTAGGGTGTGTTTACTACCATAGTTTGTCTAGTCGGTGACACGAACCCGCCTCAAGCTATCGATCATAAGGTGTACAAGAGACATGTATAATAACACCGTACCGCAAATTCTCATTATATTAGGGTGTGTTTACTACCATAGTTTGTCTAGTCGATGTCACGAATCCGCCTCAAGCTATCGATCATAAGGTGTACAAGAGACATGTATAATAACACCGTACCGCAAATTCTCATTATATTAGGGTGTGTTTACTACCATAGTTTGTCTAGTCGGTGACACGAACCCGCCTCAAGCTATCAATCATAAGGTGTACAAGAGACATATATAATAAAAACTGTAGTTGTGAAGATGTGAACTCTTTAAACGAGCAAGTCGAAGCCGAAGTTGGAAGCTGTAATTATCATTTATACCTGTCAAATTTGTGACATGTGGTCGTTACCATACCCCGGGTGGAACTACAACGCATGTAAATGCTAAAATTTCAGATGGTGTCTGGTACAGCGACTACTATTTTCCAATATAAAATAATTATTCACGATGTCGGCCCACCGTATTCAGCGCGGTGTGCCTAATACTGATACACTCAGTATAAAAAATAGCTGTAAACAATTGTAAAACGCAATCACTTTCACATAGAAATAAAGCACAAGATTCATGTTACAGTTCATTAATAATGTGTAGAAATCGAGCAATGTGGGCTAAACATCCTGAATGATAGCGTTTACAGCTTTATAGCCAGCCAGGAGTGAGTGAGAATTCTAACCAAATTTAACCAGAAATTTAACCAGAAATGATAGCGTTTACAGCTTTGTAGCGAGCCAGGAGTGAGTGAGAATTCTAACCAAATTTAAATAGAAATTTAACCAGAAATTTAACCAGAAATATAACCAGAAATGATAGCGTTTACAGATTTGTAGCCAGCCAGGAGTAAGTGAGAATTCTATCCAAATTTAAATAGAAATTTAACCAGAAATTTAACCAGAAAATATAACCAGAAATGATGATAGTGTTTAATAGCTTTAGTAGCGAGCCAGGAGATGAGTGAAGAAATTCAAACCAAATTTAAGAAGAGAGTTTAACTCAGAAATTTAACCAGAAATATAACCAGAAAACGAAAGGCGTTGCAGCATACTTCCTACAAGCCAGTGAGGGAGTAAGTGAGAATTTTTAAGAAAATGTTAAATAGAAATTTAACCAGAAATTTAATTAAAATCGATAGCGTTTACAGCGTAGGTCAGGAGTGACAGAGAGAATTAATTCTAAAACCAAAAAATTTAACCCACAAACAATATTATTAAAATGAAGAAATACATGGGTCTATTTTGTGTTAACGCACGTGATGTTACGCCCAAGTCTGCAAAGGGATCTTAAACTCTGAGAAAAAAATTAAACCTTTAACCTCTCTTTTTACACGATAGAAAAAGCTGATTAATATTGAACTTGCTAATAATTCGTGAATAGTCGCTTGGCTAATCGCTGATCCAGCTAATATGTTTTGTTTTCTGCTTTGACCATATATTGACCGGGTAGTGCCTTCTTTAGGCGTAACGTGCCGGTAGTTCTTACGATTGGGTCTTAACACGGTCCCGTTTACAGTTGATTCTTGTTGGATCTGATTGACGAACCAAGTCATTTTAGCGTCTGGATACGCGTCCACAAGAACGTCCATACCAAGGGTTTTGCCCTCAACGATTCGTTCATTTTAGAAAGTTCTTGAACAAATTTCTGGTGGGTATGGTTTGGGGCCCTGGAGCTTGAAGTTAAGTCTGTAGAAAAAATATGTTGTTTGCTCATTAATATTTAAATTTCAAGACTGCAGATGAAGCTCGTTGTTAAACCTCTGGCAGTTTACTTCCGTCCAGCAATACGTAACTGAACGAGTAGCAACAA
>JASANE010023765.1:0-66640 GCA_030248225.1 Trileptium ribeirensis | reverse complement strand
TATTATGTACATCTCGTTCAGTTACGTATTAATTTGTATTGCTAGCGAAAATGTAACTAACAGTTAACATTGTCCAACGCCAATGTGCGACTGCATGAAATTTAAGCATTAACACTGTCAAGGTAAAAGCAATACAATATTTTCTTCAAAATTTAATTCAACGATACTAAATTGAGCTATGGTGCAAAAGATTAGTATACAACCGGATTACATAGTTTGTATCCTCAGGTTGACTTTGTATAATGCAATCAAGGCTTAACTAAAATCAAAAAACCTACATATTTGATCGTTAAATTTTAACGCAGCTCTAATTTTTTTCAGCTCTGAAATGTCCTGTTGGAGAATCACTTGTCGGTCATAACTGTTCAAATTGTCCTTGGGATACACATCATTGTTTCTCTTATGTTATGGGTAGCTACAGTGACTCAATGTGCTGCCCGAACGGTAAGTTGGTTTTGTACTATTTGACAGGCATATATACTTTATCAAATAATAACTCTCTTTATTAGTTGGATTGTCAGATACTTAGCTGAGACCATCCTCTTACCAAAATCGTGTTTTTATTCATTCAAACCATATGTGATACAGCAAAATTTATATATATTTTGGCTCAAGATATTGTTTTGGACCCGTTTTTATAAGTGAACATAATGCAGTTACGACATCAATACTATGTTCACATATTGTAAGGCATACATACATGGTCTGTGAATATTTGAACGAAATCCCACCAGCCCATCCAATTTATTGAGAAAAACGCAAAATATGCAAAATGCGGTCTTTTTATATATTCTCTACAAATCGGCGATGTTTACGCGATATTTATACAATCTAAAATGTTTGGTGTAAAATTTAAAATAACAAAAGTTTGCACGATTAGTTATATATGCCAAATAAATTCGTGACGTTTTGGAATGAAAATAACATTGGAACTTGCTTTATTGTCGCTCAAAGAAAACAACATACACTCAAAAGTTATCATAATATGTGTGTTTCAATACACGTACGAAGACATAAGTAGAGTTCCGTCCCTTACTAGGAGGTGATGTGATAAAATTTGTATTTTTAGTAATATATAATGTAACCTGATAAAAGGGTCCTCCACTATAATACCTTAGGGCAACATAATAATTGTGTTTATTAATGTTTAGTGAAAATTTTCGATAAATTTCTATTATTTGGTAACTACTATTCGAAAGTATTGGTATGTTATCACTAAACATTTTCAAATCAAAACCTGTATATGTATTACGCCTAACATGGAATTTAACTTAAATTAAAAAGGGATAGAAGTTTTCATAAACAGCGATGTGGTAATGGTCATTTCAAGTTTGTATACGACGAATAACGTTGAGGGGAAATAAAATTGACAACATTGTGAGTTAATGATAATCTTTTATTACAGTAAGAATCAAGTGTTGTAAAAATAGCTTAAATCATTTTTGTTCACTAGCATTGAAGACATTTTGGGATATAATAACAATTCAGTGCGATACAGTCGAGAACGATACGTCACGATAAACTGAACATTGAACTCTGAGTGCCCTTCATATAATGACAACCGATCATTATGTAATTTTAGATGGGAAATCGTGTTCAAACGGATAATTAAAATGTGCAGCAAGTATATATAGGAATTAGAGATTTATGCGTTGTTTTAGCGTGTCCATCAAGTCAACCAATACAGAAAGACGGCAAATGTTACACAAGTAAGCAGCTCATTATTAGCGGTGGAAAGTTTAATGTTATATGTAAGGCCTTGCAAACATATCATATTTCGCCAATTATTTATACCAGAATTTTGCATTTTTCAAGTTTTGCGCAAAAATCGGCTCAACTTGGATTAAAACAATGCTGGACTGGATAAATTACAATGCTACAACATATTCCTTATAAAATTAAAAAGAGAAACAGAAAGCGAGTTTCTTAATCAATATTTGTCGTTCGTATCGTAAGATTACTCTCGAATCAACTTGTTCATTTTGAATAATACTAAGATGACTTATTTAAAAGAATAAGAATTGCTTCCTTCACAAGGCATCAAAATGTACAAACACGACATATAATACTTATGCACATCACGTCATTTATTACCATCTGAATTACTTTTATACACGTTTCTCTGTACAACATTAACCCATTTCTTGAGCGAATAAACGGCTATAGACAACACACTTAATGGACGTTTCTCTTGAATAATACTAAGATGACTTATTTAAAAGAATAAGAATTGCTTCCTTCACAAGGCATCAAAATGTACAAACACGACAAATAATACTTATGCACATCACGTCATTTATTACCATCTGAATTACTTTTATACACGTTTCTCTGTACAACATTAACCCATTTCTTGAGCGAACAAACGGCTATAGACAACACACTTAGTGGACGTTCACGAGTTCAAACATTTGAGCTCAAAGTTTGACCAAAATTTGACCAAAATTGGACCTAAAATATTGATGCGATTTTAAGCTAAAAGTTTGAACGTGTGAACACACGTTTAAGATTTAAAATAGATAGGAACACGTTAAGGCATTTTTGCACTGCATGTCCACTATATACTTGGCGTTGTTCTGAACATAAGCTCTTACCTAAAAAGCTCGTCTTAGCGCAAAAATAATAAATAATCAGCTATTGAAGCGAGTGTTCTGGTTTGGTTGCTACCTTGTGGATGCAGCAGCGACAACCGGACGTTTAGGCATTTTTTGTACTGTGGATCCACTACATTCTTGACGTTGTTCTGAATATAAACTACCCTACCTAAAAAGTTCGGCTTAACCGAGAAATAATAAATTATCAGCTATCGAAGCGAGTGTCCTGGTTTGGTTGCTACCTTGTGGATGCAGCATCGATACCCGTAGATTGATCATACCAAAAATATTTATATCGATGATCCATGAACTGATCTTGATGACGGCGCTGGCTATTCAGTGCTTGCAGCATTTTTGTACTGCAACAGACACTCTGAGGCACCACGAAAGTGAAGTAGATATAGGCTTTAAAGCGTTTAAACTTTATACGTAATTTAGTGGTGCGCATATAATACCAACTTTATCCCACTTTACTGTTTGCATGTGATAAATTGAAAAGTGTTTTTGACATGTACTGTGGCTAGTAGTTTCGTTGGAACTTGTGATTAAAAGTGTTGCAGGCTAGAAAATTGTATAAATTGTCAGTGTCAGGGCCTAAAGGTTGATAATAAATTGAACAGATCATAACGATGAAGGTATCATAAATTCAGCGTCTTGGCATGTCGGTATTCTTCCATTCAACTTTTCAGCAATTGCCTTCGGAGCGCGATGCGAAATCAACGAACAATGCTACAGTGTAGTTGGAACGTTGTGTAGACCCGACGACGAGGGCGAATATCGTTGCTTATGTCCACCAGGACCATTTTTCAGCCAATACGGGCAATGTCTTCGAAGTAAATATATCCACAATCAATATTTGTAACAACACATACATACTATAGAATTGGCCGTGATTTTTAGGCATCCAAAGTGTATAACCACTAGACTCGGCAATATATTTTGACAACAACTGTTTTCTGCACGACTCAACCAGTGCTTAAAAGCAAAGAGGTGCTCATTCAGATGTAAGACAATGTATATACCGTTGTTTGTAAAATCAACCAAGAAAGCAGTGGCATAGGTTCATCACGACTAGATGACTGTTCAACAAACTTCTAGCGAATATTATTTCACATTCCACTTTTATTTCTTGAAGCCGCTCTATTAATCAAACACATAATGTGTTAAAAACTAAATTATTGAAAAGCCAACTTTTCATGCAATTTTAATTGTGACATTCGAAAAATAACAATCACCAATCGCAGCACCAAGATGCATCATTGCGATATATTAAAAATTGTAATTAAACCACAGGTTGCTTTTTTACCGCCTTAAATTAATTACTATCTATATGTGGAATTATTACAATCAGAGCTGTGTGGTAGATTATAATAATGTTCTGAATTCAATGTATCAATTACTTTTATTAATAATGTATAGTGTTATAGAAATTTACAATGCACGGCGTTACGATAGTTTTAATAAACTAACTATATATCCTCGGGTTCGATTTGGGTCGATAAATCATTTAAACCGAAAACTTTCAGAATCGTACTTGGGAGACTCATGTCGATTTGCACGAGAATGCCACGGAAACAGTCAATGTATCAATGAAACATGTGCCTGCATGGCCGGATGGATACCAGACCCAAAGGCGTCGGAAAATGATGTCAGGACGTGTATTCCTAGTATGTAAAGTTTTTCGATTCATACAAATATATTTCATTCTAAAACCTTCTAATAAAATAATTAATAATTATGTAGCATTTGTTGTAAAGGGAAATGTAACCAAGTTAAAGGAAATACGTAACTTGTAAACACAAAAGAGGTTATATATAACTATAGCTGGAGCCAATTATTAAACAAATACCTGATAAAGATGATCGTATAGCTTTATCGGTAAACTTATTATTGCAGAGGTGCACGAGGCTACTCCAAAGTTAGGGATCGTTACGGGAAACTTGGAGAGGCTGGGACCGCCTTACGGCACTTCTTTTGCCCGAAAAGCGGCAGAGACTGAGGCCACACCGGCACACCTTATTGCTGCGACCTCGAGCGGACATGCCATATATCAAAACTAGATCTTTTGCGTTCATATGAGAACAAAGAACAGAATGACTGACTACATCGCTACAAATTGCCAAATTGCAAACATATGGGTCAATCACAAATATTAAAGCAGAAATATAGTTTATTACATGCCAGGTAACCATTGCAAGTTGCATGGCTATAAAGGCGTTCTTGCGTTGAGTTTGGACATAGTTACATTCTTTCTGGACAATAAGTCATGCGGGCCTCCAATATTGGAAACGTGGCCGCCATGTAGGAATCATGCCATCGATGTGCAAGCTGATTCGGACCAGAGTGATATGTTATCTAGCATGACATGCACTGGACACCACCAGCTCATTTACACTGTTACAGAATGAGAACTTTTTCATATTATAAAGTTAAACCGCAAAAACAAATTTTAGATAAATCTACAGAATGCCTCGCCTATTAAAAACGCACAACAAATGTTAGAAGTTGCTAGCAACGGAAGCAAGGATTTAATAATTTTCATTTATTCCAGAACCATTACAGATTTCGCTATTCGATTGTTTTATAGCATGGAAAACATATATGAGGATCGAATTTTCGATGTAATTAGTCCTTTAGGAAAAGTTTAATAACTGATTTTCTGCTCAAAATAAAGCAATTGTTACCGTATCAAATTTTCAAAAGCATTTGACTTTGAATTGTATGCTGTTTATAAAGATGGACGGGATTACCACTCCTGCGATGTAATAAAAGAATCAAGTCGCCATATTGGACCGGAGCTTATGTAAATGTTTTAACATCTAATATATAGGTGTGCAAGGTCCGTCAGCGCCGTGGTGGTAGACGGCTTGACGGCGAGAAGTCCTCGAGGGGTGCTATATTTCAAACTATTGCGAATTAGCCCTAAGTTTTGTTAAATTCCCGCAAATTCTTCCAAACTTTTCCGCATTTTCCTCAAAATTTTGAACGAGCCTAAGAACCCGTGTGAGTGGTGGGCGACGGTGGCGAGCTTTCAGTGGGGGGCTAAATATGGTTTGACGGGTGTCCGACTCACGGCGAAGCATACCCCTACACACGCCCTATGGACATCTATGATCTATTACATGCGCGAACGGCTGCATGTATCCATGCAACTTTTTGCACTTTATTATTCTTCCAAACCAACTGTTATAGACAGAAACTAAATATTTTCAAGCAAAATGTAATGGTAGAAAGAAAATAGTAAAAGGAATAGTCCAGAAACTTCTCATTTCATAAGAGAAGTACATCACAACAGGTGTAATGGCTAAGCCAGCATGATTTACAATACACACCTCAGTCTTCAGTTGTGTCTATACAGATACCTTGCAACCGATGTATAGGTGCTTTCGCGGGTTCCCGTAAAGCAGTATATATTAGGAAAGCATCATGACTTTATCTTTCTCCGTGTATGGTAGATTTCCATGCACTCTCTAAAATTTCATGTAAAGCGACGCTAAATGCATAACTTCATATCTACAAAAGATACATTTCGGCGGAAAATTTGAGTTTGGACCTAAGCCTTTAATGCCTGATCTTGTTTGTCTATTGTTCAATGTTTGATAAGCATGAACCTGCGCTTGGAATCAAACCAGATTGTACATGTGTAAGCGGCCTACTCAAACCATTGTGCAATTCAGGAACTGTTGCACAGTTTCTTAAGCAACTTCTGAAAGCGACCGAACAATAACGTACTTCCAATAACGCATATAACAACGCATTGCAACAATACTGGGCGCATCTCACAATGTTCGCTGTGCACAGCATGGTTCCAATGTGCATTAGAGGTTTAGCAATGCTTTATGCAACGTTCACGTTATAATGCCCCGCTGTTTGGAACTTTTGTCCCCCTGTAGCCACGACCTTACGGTATAGACAGTCAGTGTCACAGCCATACCGTAGACCGATTTTCGAGGGTGTACGATATATCCCTAGCTACTACATTTTTATTTACGGTGGTGTGCACACCCTTAGCTATCAAATTTGGCGCGAAATACAAGTAACCGATACTGTGTGTAATTATTGCGGTGTATTAGTCAGTTGTGCGGTATAGTATTTTTAAAAATCTCGGTATCTAGACCATACGCATGTTGACGAGATTATGCGAACTGCGAGGAAGACACGGTGTGATTGACACCGTCGAAAAGTGGCGATACCCCTATCTAGCTGCCCTTGAAAAAGTTTATAAAAACATGGAGTGTGTAAGACACCCCCTTGTTGACAGTGTACCTGACCATGTGTGGGGTACATAGGTTCCAAACGATGGGGACATTATAACGTGAAATCAGCATTATACTAAAAATTTAGATTACATATGGGTGGGGAAACACATTTGCCGTTTTCAAAAACCTAAAACATGAGCTTGGAGTTGTGCAATCTGCCGTTTTTGAATAGTGATCGCAATAAACAGTTGGGTTTGCAAAGCGTTGTATTTGAAAATACTAAAAGCGCGGCATAACTTAGAATAAATAATGCATAGTGTGACAAAAATAAAAAATGTCATCACCTGAATAGTTCATTAATAACGTCTAACTATTCGCCTGTGTCACAGTTCTCCAGAAAGTTATAGCTTGTTGGGCTTGTGTGCTACAGCTATAAACTTCGCTGATGATCATATTGACTGCGCGATCAGTATATGCTATGCATTTTTATGATTATTATTATTATTATATGCATGCATATATAGATACATTATGTTATATACAAGCGTAATCAAATATCTTATACACCACCATCCTCAGGGTTGGTGGGGAAAACTTGGAATAGCTTTCAGAGCAATGCAGGACAAACACGTTATCACCATTACAATGTCTGTAATTTTAACGTTGCAGTTTAACATTTTTCATGTGGAAAGTGGTGGTACCGCCTGTAACGAATTTTTATTTTATCAACGCTTGAGAGTAGTTAATTTTAATAAATTCTCCTCGTGTCATTGTGTGTCCATACCAGGATGGCGGAGTTATTAAGCAAAGCCATATTTACTTCCCGAAGTCCATCTGCCCTATAATAAAATTTAGCAATTATGAGCCAAATCAACAAATTATAAAGAAAAATTATAGATACTGAAAAAATAATCATAAAAACTGTGGAAAAGAGAAAAAATATTGGTTACCGCCCCTACCGCTCCCCTCCGCACAGACAATACCACCACATTCCATGACCCACCGGAACCATCTATCATCGCTAATGTATAACCGAAGCTCGCCATGTTTCCAATTAAATATCATTGGTATACTCAAACATTAATGTATATAACGTAAGTATGTTTATGCGCGCAAATATGTACTGAATAAAATATCTAGTTCAAAATATTGACAGAAATACTTATTAAAACATTTTAACACCTGTTGTTCGACTACAACCAATTACATTGGGACAAGCTGCATTTATTAAATTCAGTGTGCACGTATGTTTATTAGTGTTCTATTGCTGTTCACTTTGCGTGGAACCTTGACGATCCAAGCAACCGATGGCGTCGAAATAGCTCAATAGCTATTGAAAGCGCATTGCAATAAAATTCTCGCGGTTTATCGTTTGGGGCGGCATCCATGGTTCAGCTAATTAGCAGTACATAATATGCAAAGTAATTGTCAACTTAAATGGTTAAATAATTAGCTTTCGTTCAGTGCGATTAGCAACAAGTTTATTGTCCGAAAATTATATTTCCGGTTTTACCGCTATTCTCTCCGGTTTATATCAAATATCTATACTGTTTTAGAACCAAGCTGTCCTATTGTTACTCAACGTTCGCGACTTGTCAATAGCAACAACGAATTAGAATCAATCAAATATTGCGACCTGTCAAATCCCAATGGCACCGGATGCAATGCTAAAACAGAATATTGTCACGCATGGTGGACAACGTTGAGCAATAGTCCACAACGAAAAGACGACGTTGTTTATTCTCACTGTTGCCCTAAACCAGGTTAAAAGCAGTTGTGTTATCTAAATTTGACAAATATCGTAGAAAGTATTTAAACGAACAAGTTGTAGTGTCTAAATCGTAATTTATTTACAAATGTACGCGGATGCTTAAAATATTTTCGGTGCAGATTTAACTAACTGTGAAAAACTGTAATATCTATGAAAAAAATAACCAAATTCACCAGAAAGTATAGGTAAAGTATTGTTATGTCAACCACTTATTTGAGGAACGCTGTAGGTATATGTTTAACACCTAATATTTGAGAATCCCATATTATACTAACAAAAGGCACATAGAACGGGAGGCGTTCCCAACTACGTGTACATTAATCTGATACAAATACTAACTACACCAAGCCGCTATGATGCTTAAATATTTGTACATAACTAAGATATATGTAGTATGTATCTGCGCACTGCCGAAGACATTTGTAAAGATAGTAAAAATATCGATGCAACTCGGCAAACGAAATGATTTCAATTATTCGATGAGCACGTTTGAGTTTGCACTGGAAGGCGTAAAGAAGCGTTTACGTGCCTAATTTTTGACATTTCTGAAAAAACATTGATCAAAGCTTTATCAAACCTAGAATAAATTTTTTGCTTAATGGTAGTGCTTTGTTCTAAATTTGAAAGTATAGACCGTACATGCCGAAGCAGGAATTGATTGGGCTACCGTCCTCTGAGGCCTCAACCCCCCTCCCGAGAATCTGGTGTATACCCGCCTCCTGGCCGACCGATCCGAAGGCGCGCGGAAAATTTTGCCAATTGGATCGCCAAGCTGGAAGACCTCCCCCGAGGGCCGCTATCCCTAGAGACAACCTCCCTCCCGGAGATCTTAGTTACGCACACCGCCAACCCCGATTACAAATAAATCGCTCAGCTGTAGCGGGGAACTGAGACCTCGAAGTGTCAGTATGTGTGGTGTAAACGTAAACACTATTCGACGTTTGGAGGAACGGTACACTGTCGGAACAAATATTTCAAAAACGCGCATTCCCATTTTAAAGCATGGTAAGTTTTTCAAATACGAATACAGCCAAATATTGAGCAAATTTTGTTCAACCTTTGTGCTCCAAATTTTGAAATGAATATCAGAACGTATGATCGAACATCTAAGGATTGTGTGCAGGTGCACTTCGACGCACATTATGGTTTTGATGTATATGTGATTATCTATATTTCATGACTGTATAGTATACCATTTCAAATTATTATTCTATATAACTGTATATTATTATATATTATATCGTATGTATATAAATTTTTTACTCCTTCATGTTATATACGTTAAAATAATTTGTTATTCTGTAACTTTAAATTCAAACGTGTACGACACATTAATTTACTCTGTGGAAGCGCGGTAACGAGCATTGAAATTTAGAATTAGCATCGCATCGACGTTTTTGCCAGACAATTTGTCTATAAACTCAGAGACTAAAACAGAGCCCATATCAAATTCATATCCATAGAAATATATTACTATTACCAAGAGTCAATATGGTGCTCTGATGAAGAGTATGACACTTTTCAGCTTATACATGTTACGCTTATAGGGATGTCGCAGTGGGTGTCGCGCTATACCCTTTCGTTTGATGGGGACATTTCACCTTTCCCCATGCGTTTCGTGGGTGGCAACGTCTCCTCACGAAATACAAGTGGGGACATCTGTCCCCCATGGAACGCAGGGGGCGCGGTTGGTGGGATTAGATGATCTGCCCCCCTTCCATGGAATGCAAGGGGACAGCGAGAAACGCATCACCACATCCCTATACGCATAACATGCATAAGCTGAAGAGTGTCATTCTCATCAGCCGTGTTAAGTGCGATATTTCAACTAATTGTTAATACAAAAAACGCAATAAGCATGTGCTTTGGCAGATCAGACAAAACCGAACTCAAGGTCACAGCATTCCGATTATCGAATAATGATTAAACTGAATTTGATTTACTATCTGAAGTAACGTTAAAATATTTTCTTTAGGCACAATTTTCCAAATCGTTAATAACATCCATGGTCTGCACCAAATTCTCTAATATACAAAATATTAAAACCTGCGAAGATTTGCACCAAATTTTTAAGAACAGTCCCAAGTAATTGCATGAGATTAGGAAAGTCCATGGTATAAAATCGGAAATCAGATATTAAATCGTCACAGACCCAGCATTAACGTTTATATAAATCTGTTCCTGGAAAATTGTGTTTTTCGTACAAAACGTTATGTTTTTAAATTTATTTTCACTCTTATTAATTTTGTTGTAGCAAATGCTTAAAATTAGTAACATCTTAACAAACATCACCGCTTGAACGATGTTGATATGAATCTCATAGGCACAGATGTGATTGTCGGATTTTCTAAAGGTAACTGTGCTACCATATAAAATAGTTGTTGCTGGCTTATTTCTTTTTACATTCGTTATATTGCAATTTCACTTGCAATCATACTCCCAACCACAAGCCCTACCCATAAGACACAGTATATATTGCACAGCCCAATAGCACTTACAATCGACAGCCACAGAAATTTGGCTGTAAAAAGTCATATACATAACTTTGTGTGTTTGACTAAAATCACCAAGTATTCTTTGATCCAACAGAATCATGAGAATTTTCATAACTGATGCATTTGAAATTAGAAACCGAATTTTGTTCACACACAAACCCTGAAATACGTCATTTATTGAGAAAATATTAACTTTGTCTGGTATTCTAGCCGCTGATTTTTTCTTTAGCTTTATGAATTTGTTAATATTATCGCAATAAATATTCAACGCTTGACAGTCAACAAATAACAAATGCTAAACTAAGAGACTGTAGTATTTGTATGTTATTGTTTTAGAAGGCGAAGATTTTGACTCTCTCTGTCGCCCTTATGGGCTCAAGCTAATGTATGAAAATTCAAGTGGCGATCCAAGACGATGCGACTTAAGCCATCTTCCACCTCAACAAACTCAACACCAGGTATTCACGCGAGACTGGCGGTAGAAATAACAGTTTGGAGCAGCAGATGACGGCATTTTGTAACAATAATATGATTTGTGCTATATGAGATAGAGAATAGATTGTTAGCGGTTTTATCAAAAGTTCTAGTATGAGTTTGGAAATTCGCCTAGAACTCGATTAGACCTATAGCTACAATACCACGTACAACTCAGATGTCTTGTTACAAAACATTAGCTTTATAATAATACCAGAAGCTCCCTACAGTGCAGTCATGAAAAATTATGTTATTTATACTATTGTAATGTTTTAGCATAAATTATACAACATTTTAGGTAACTTAGAAATGTTAGGCTTGTGTTGTGGAGTTATTTTCAACGTAATAGGTCAAGGCCATTCTTTTTTAAATTTTGGTAAATTTTGGTTTAGCATAAATGTTTACTTTCTAATATTTGGAATACTAAATTTTGACTATGTAACCATTAAGGCCGGAAAATTTGTCGTTAGAAAAAGACAAGTTTAATCTTACGGTTCGGGTTTCGTCGTTACATTGGCCCTAAGTTTTGATTAAACCACACAATGAGACAATGTGTTACATCAATCAATCAATCATACGTTCTGAAATTAAAGTAGAAATGGAATAAGTCGTAGTACTCATTATAGGTATTCGTAATCCAGTTAAATTGAGAAATATAACAATATCCGTGATAATGTAAAAGTTATAAGATTCTTTTCTCAATGCGGTAAATTGTTTAATGTACTGCGTGCATGTATTGAATTATTTACTCTGGTTTTTTGGTCGCGCCTGCAGTCACTATTTAGAGAGTTAACAATATCGTATTGTTGTGGCATTGAAATACGGCTATGCGAACTTAAGCCGTACTTACATCTGGAAAGATTATGCAATAGTTCGAACGTTTCTCTGTAAACGGCGCACAATATGTCAATAAGAATATGTGATAAATCGAGAATCTTCGTCAGTCTTATCGTTTCTCTGCCATTTCTAACATTTTAGCGAGTTGTTGGAAGGTCTATTTCTGTACCGGGAAAACTGACATTTCAGAATTCGTCCATTCTTCCACGAATGTTATGCCCACCTGGATCAGCATGTCTCTACGATCCGTATACCCTTATTAAAGGGGTTTGCTGCGAACCGCTCATTCCAGCAGTGCCGTTTCAATCATACCCTACGCAATCGGTAGTTCACAAAACAAGTTCAGCAGGATTTCCCGATGCTTCAGTATCAACCGGAAACGATCGCGTTCGTGAAAAATTCACGTCACCCGTACGCCCAGTTGAACAAACCGCACTATCACTTCACGGCACTCATAACTCAGACAGACAAAATACTATCGGGATTACAAAAATCATCGGCGATGCAAAGCCTGACGAATCAAATGCTAATAATTTGAACTTGGAACTTGAAATAGCTGAACCAAACGAATCTGGTATTCCAAAAACGGTTGTATTTGGTGTTCCAAATGAAATTTCAAGAAGTCTGATTGATAATTCTGGCACTCAAGATGCTACTTATGAATATGAATATGTTGAGGAATAAATAAATTAGGTTTCGCTTTACAAGAATAGTTCATGATGCAGGTGCTGAGTTTGACACATAAAATATATACAAATAAAACTCTAAGCCATTATCCCGCCAGCGCACATATTGTCTGGAATTTGCAGTTATGTTTTTTCGCAGTCGCCAGGGTGTGACATCCTTTTCACCTTTTCTCACACTGCACACTATACTCTTGTGCTCTATTACATTGTAGTTTTGCCCGACATTGTGGAAAGTTTTACATATTCGACTTCTAGAATCGGCTAAGCGATTGAAACTGGCGTGTCATAAATGTATTGGACTCGAGCGATCACATTATAAAGCGAAAAAAAACGACTCATCGTGACTACTGTTGGTGAAAATGTAATAATCAAATTTACCACTGAATAATTAACAACCATGGTAAATGTGATATTATGTAGTTTAATGCTATGCAAGTGATCCAATTGGTACATGTGTGACGAAGGAAGACGTGTTAATGCTACGGCCATAGTGCTGGTAAAAGTACGGCTTGTGGGAGGCTTGCTCACTGGCGACCAGGCGGCTTTTTATACCCAGGTGTTCCGGGGGTCTTTGCGGGGCAGCAATGGGCTCTCAGGCATTTCATGACTTTTGTGAATTTCAACACTGACTGTGTGCTATTCTGTCTCCACACGCTGGTGCTGTTGAAGCAAGTGACAACAAAGACTTATGATGCACTGCCTGCATAGTCCAGTATGATGCTGTGATATACTTGTCGCAAAAAGATTAAAATCTCGAATGGGAGTAAGTGTTTTCGAAAACACCGCTGAACTTTCAGACAATACAGCTTAATCACTAGACATTTGAGTACACAACATTACTATAGTACTGGATTTCTTGTTAGTGCTCATGCTGCTCTAATCTTGCCTAGCAACGAGAATTAGAGCTTGTGTATCGACTGCACAGTGACAAAGTCGACAACACTTCTCGGCGGCGTAGTACACTGCTGAAGATCAGCAAGCGCTGGGGAAAAATTGGAATGGCTTCTATTGCACAAAAGTTATGGACGGGGTGGCCCACTCTTGCTGCTTCTTTGAGTGACTGTGTTAAATTATTCCGAGCGTAGCCAAACTGAGCTTGCAACTTATTAGCTAGGCCAATGTACGAACAATATTTACTACGATGGTTGGTTTTGTGGCGCAAAACATGAAATCGTTGTTGCCAAATTTATATAAAAATTCTATACAGATTCTATTCTATTGTATAACAGTGACAGGATAAGCGTAGGGGTGGTTACTTTTGTGCATGAAACGCCTTTCAAGTATGAATTCTGTGTAGGTAATTCTCAAACAAATTTGTTCCGCACATAGAGATACGATCTTAAAAAAGTTGCTAGACACACTACTTAATAACAACTATAAAGCAGATTTCGCAGTCTCTGTGATACCATTGGTCACAGACGCAGCAGCTGGGTGCTGTACAACCTGTTTTTCGTGAAAATTGCAAGAAATAGAACAGCAAAAACTAACGTTTTCGTAACTTCTTCGCGTCTTTTCATGTTTTGTGGCGATAGTGCGCCACTATATTCTAGGGTGTCTGCTTTCGAGTGGCTTCCTTTCTATTACCTTGCGTCCGTCAACAACTGTGCTGACTTTGTTCTTCGGGCACCATGAAGTGACAAACTTTTGCCTTTTACTCCATAAACGTTGGATCATCTTCGCGTGTAAAGCCGTCGTAGCAACACATTATTTAGATAGCGAATATATATTTTAGAAGTGTTCATATGAAAGTGATTGCCTGACTTTGCTAATGTGCAACCTTTATCCGACAATAATTTCTTACAACCAGATACTTCTTTTACTATTGAAGAGATATTAAATGTTGTACCTAAATAATCTGACATGACAAACCGAAAACGCAAAATAGCTGAATATATTCCAACTATGTTCTCAAAGCAGCTATACAACAGGCCCCACAACGTATTATTCAGAAATGACCGAAATTCGCTTAGCCCATGGGTGTCCCACATTTAACGTGAATATAGTAAAATGCAGTAAAAGGCACAACCAGAAAATAATATGTTTGCTACACAATAGTATATATTAAGTGTTATATATTCTCTTTTTTATAAATCTGCAGAGTTAATGCCAAAATTGCTTATTTTCTTGAATTTATTGCATTAAAAACCCATCAGTACTTTGTATTATGTATGATATTGACGAGCTTATGTACAAACAACATAAAATAGGCTGGACGATAGTTAATTGTGCAGCCGCTAAAAGTGACATGCGGCCAACACACTTGCTACGTATGCTTACCTAATGTCGAGCTAATACTTATATATCGAGCTACAACTGTGCAAGATTAATTATGTTTTGTCATGGCGACCAGCCATAGAACATTTGTATACATTAAAATGCGGGTACAGGTATATCATCTACTATGAGTTACCAAGCGACAACAATGAAAACAGTGTCCAAGCTTCATTCACATTTGAGCGTCAATGCTGTACACATATGCATTGTCAAGTTTGGCTTTAATTATGTTAAGATAAATTTAAATTTAAAGAATATTTTGTTTGTTTCTACTAAATTTTCAAAGCACTAATTTGTAGCCGATAAAAAGCTAACTCGTTTATTAAACATCGAGGATACTTTGGTACTATTGAAGGCGTAATCTCGCAATTTTCTAGGAATATTAAAACTTTTGCAAAGTTTTTGTAAAACTATTTTAGCAGTTTGTTAACTAAACTGTGGATAACGACTATGATTATACTACCCAATCAAAGTCATCGCAACTGTGTGTTACGTCTCTGCTTTTAGTACTTCAAAACTCCCCGCTACATTGAATTAAGAATTTTGTGAGTGGTTTAACATTCTTTCGTTGGCGGCTCAGACGAAACAAAATGCTCTATTTTTACAGCACAGAAACTAAAATTTATGTTTCTTGGTTACGAGTGTGGCTGTTTTGTCGCATGACAATCAGTTAGTCAGGGACATATTCTAAGCGTGCTAAACCACCATACCAGGCGGTAAATTTTTGTAAACAACATGAACCTACTTTCTAACCCTCATATTTGATGATTTTTAATGCTCACGACCCCTTGCAGCCACACAGTAGAAAAGCTCTTTTAGTAATAAATGGTAATTATAAGCCGGAAATATTTTCTTTTAATACATACTGCTAAACCATTGAAATTTTTACCAGAGCAATGGTAATCTCGTGAGGTTTCTTACTCGTCTGTTAAAACAGTGCGAACAATACTAATGTTATATATATTTAGGCTTTGAGGGTTGGTCATAGATTTGGCGCTTTTAATCATTCGTACTAGTTAGAAAGTCGTTTTTCTAGTTATTGCTGAATAGAAAGTGTGATTATTGTTTTATTGCGACTGCTAATATATAAACGAGCACCCGAATCTTTTTACTGTCGTATATTACTAATTTTATTTAACCGCCAAATTTGTAGTAATTTTTCTCCGTCGATTACTGTCAAATCCTTTATTTTGGAGAGAAAGGTGTTGCAATCTGCTTTTTTACGCACACGCAATATTGGATTTATATTCCCAACTACCATTGGGCCTTCAGTGCACTAAATTTGGGAAATGTGTAATTTTTTACTAAATTTACAACTTTATAGAATAGAACGATTACCCGTTATACTATTTTTGCAGCGGAGATATAGTCTACTAGTTGTGCCTTTTAGTATTCTTACCTATTTCTTAGATGTAGGCATGGCCAAGGGTTCTAAAGAATTTCCATCAAGCTTTTCTGCGTTATACATTGTGGCGGTTAATATATGTTTTTATTACATAGCTAGGTTATAGATTTATTGTGATTTGTTTGTTCTTATTTTTGTTTTTCAAGTGACAGTTATTCATGTTGGGTTTTCACGGGGACTTCGCAGACAAAGCCGCTTAGTATCGAAACTAGTATCTGAAAACTTTCATAGATATTGTTGTGAACTTTGAAAAAATATTTACATCATTACCCAGCGGGCAATGCGAAATTTACTAGACACTCTTATAGGACCGCTGGGTTATCGAAGAGTTAATGTGTGTTATATATGGCATAAATTAATGAATCCACAAAAGTGAACAAGCATGCTTAACAGATTCTCAGAAATAAACAAGTTTAACTAATAAATAAATTACTGTAATAAATAAACTGCTCAGGTGCACATGCGCTGGAATTGTTTGAGCTAAAGTACTAAACCAATTCTGGAATGTATGAGATGACGATATACTTATACGTGATGTTTTGTTAGGCAAGTGGGTATTCCAATTTCCGCTCAAGATTTGCTTCCGGTGTAATATCACTAGGTAAATAAGATGCTAATTAAATAAAAACGAACACGTGTGTTGTGAAAATTGGTCAAAACGGCACACCCATTATCGAATGTAGTTGATAAATACGTAAAATCTCGCCCATTTTGCGCTGGTATTGAGATTTGAGCGCAGGTCCTTCCGCATGAAAAATGGTTAATTGCTTATAACATAACGTTCACCGGAACACAACACAGACAGTGAAGATTTGACCCTTTTCGGCCGATTATCAATATACGGATCAAAAAATAAAATCAGAGCAGAATCTCGCCATGAACATGGATTTGAGCCTTTATATGTTCGCATCTTCACTGAGAAAATTTGAGATAAATCAGTCACCCGGTGTCAATTTAAGCGCGATAAAAATGTTTAAGCTGATTTTTCCCAGAAACCGGTGCTAGTTTTAAAGTGGCGGCACAACCGACGGTGATACACAAAAATTGTATCTCCTATAGGCCCAATATAAATCAGACGCGACAGAAAAAATTTATCCGCGTCTGCCCATAGATTTCCAAGTTTAGTTGTTTAAATAGATTTTCCGCATACACCGGGTAATGTGAATTAATCGAAAAATTAGTTATGTAACTAAGTTCGATAGAATTATTTGGCTTATTTTCAAGTAAGTTAATAATTTACATAAATTTTAATAAACTGCGCTAAATGATGAATAAGTTGTGTACATGTTTCAACAGTGCATGACGGGTATGAGTATAAGTTTAGTTAAACTAGAAGATATTCGCTTAATTTTAGCGTTCTCCCGGAAAAATGAGACTTGTTATTTAGCGATAAATATTTGAGGATGATGTCTATCCACAAGTGGATAGTTTAACTACGATCTACTGCTTAACACAAGTTTAGGCTCCGCACAACTGAACTGTTGTCGTGCATCGTGTCGAATTGCTGACATTAACGACATTGAAAAGGAGACTTGTTATTTAGCGATAAATATTTGAGGATGATGTCTATCCACAAGTAGATAGTTTAACTACGATCTACTGCTTAACACAAGTTTAGGCTCCGCACAACTGAACTGTTGTCGTGAATTGTGTCGAATTTCTGACATAACGACATTGAAAAGGAGACTTGTTATTTAGCGATAAATATTTGAGGATGATGTTTATCCACAAGTAGATAGTTTAACTACGATCTACTGCTTAACACAAGTTTAGGCTCCGCACAACTGAACTGTTGTCGTGAATCGTGTCGAATTGCTGACATTAACGACATTGAAAAGGAGACTTGTTATTTAGCGATAAATATTTGAGGATGATGTCTATCCACAAGTAGATAGTTTAACTACGATCTACTGCTTAACACAAGCTTAGGCTCCGCACAACTGAACTGTTGTCGTGAATTGTGTCGAATTGCTGACATTAACGACATTGAAAAGGAGACTTGTTATTTAGCGATAAATATTTGAGGATGATGTCTATCCACAAGTAGATAGTTTAACTACGATCTACACCGGGTAATGTGAATTAATCGAAAAATTAGTTATGTAACTAAGTTCGATAGAATTATTTGGCTTATTTTCAAGTAAGTTAATAATTTACATAAATTTTAATAAACTGCGCTAAGTGATGAATAAGTTGTGTACATGTTTCAACAGTGCATGACGGGTATGAGTATAAGTTTAGTTAAACTAGAAGATATTCGCTTAATTTTAGCGTTCTCCCGGAAAAATGAGACTTGTTATTTAGCGATAAATATTTGAGGATGATGTCTATCCACAAGTAGATAGTTTAACTACGATCTACTGCTTAACACAAGTTTAGGCTCCGCACAACTGAACTGTTGTCGTGAATCGTGTCGAATTGCTGACATTAACGACATTGAAAAGGAGACTTGTTATTTAGGCTCCGCACAACTGAACTGTTGTCGTGAATCGTGTCGAATTGCTAACATTAACGACATTGAAAAGAAGACTTGTTATTTAGCGATAAATATTTGAGGATGATGTCTATCCACAAGTGGATAGTTTAACTACGATCTACTGCTTAACACAAGTTTAGGCTCCGCACAACTGAACTGTTGTCGCGAATCGTGTCGAATTGCTGACATTAACGACATTGAAAAGGAGACTTGTTATTTAGCGATAAATATTTGAGGACTATGTCTATCCACAAGTAGATATTTTAACGACGATCTACTGCTTAGCACAAGTTTAGGCTCCGCACAGCTGAACTGTTGTCGCGAATCGTGTCGAATTGCTGACATTAACGACATTGAAAAGGAGACTTGTTATTTAGCGATAAATATTTGAGGATGATGTGTATCCACAAGTAGATACTTTAACGACGATCTACTGCTTAGCACAAGTTTAGGCTCCGCACAACTGAACTGTTGTCGTGAATCGTGTCGAATTGCTGACATTAACGACATTGAAAAGGAGACTTGTTATTTAGCGATAAATATTTGAGGATGATGTCCATCCACAAGTAGATACTGTAACGACGATCTGCTGCTTAGCACAAGTTTAGGCTCCGCACAACTGAACTGTTGTCGTGAATCGTGTCGAATTGCTGACATTAACGACATTGAAAAGGAGACTTGTTATTTAGCGATAAATATTTGAGGATGATGTCTATCCACAAGTAGATACTTTAACGACGATCTACTGCTTAGCGCAAGTTTAGGCTCCGCACAACTGAACTGTTGTCGTGAATCGTGTCGAATTGCTGACATTAACGACATTGAAAAGGAGACTTGTTATTTAGCGATAAATATTTGAGGATGATGTCTATCCACAAGTAGATACTTTAACGACGATCTACTGCTTAACACAAGTTTAGGCTCCGCACAACTGAACTGCTGTCGTGAATCGTGTCGAATTGCTGACATTAACGACATTGAAAAGGAGACTTGTTATTTAGCGATAAATATTTGAGGATGATGTCTATCCACAAGTGGATTGTTTAACTACGATCTACTGCTTAACACGAGTTTAGGCTCCGCACAACTGAACTGTTGTCGTGAATCGTGTCGAATTGCTGACATTAACGACATTGAAAAGGAGACTTGTTATTTAGCGATAAATATTTGAGGATGATGTCTATCCACAAGTAGATAGTTTAACTACGATCTACTGCTTAACACAAGTTTAAGCTCCGCACAACTGAACTGTTGTCGTGAATTGTGTCGAATTGCTGACATAACGACATTGAAAAGGAGACTTGTTATTTAGCGATAAATATTTGAGGATGACGTATATCCACAAGTAGATAGTTTAACTACGATCTACTGCTTAACACAAGTTTAGGCTCCGCACAACTGAACTGTTGTCATGAATCGTGTCGAATTGCTGACATTAACGACATTGAAAAGGAGACTTGTTATTTAGCGATAAATATTTGAGGATGATGTCTATCCACAAGTAGATACTTTAACGACGATCTACTGCTTAGCGCAAGTTTAGGCTCCGCACAACTGAACTGTTGTCGTGAATCGTGTCGAATTGCTGACATTAACGACATTGAAAAGGAGACTTGTTATTTAGCGATAAATATTTGAGGATGATGTCTATCCACAAGTAGATACTTTAACGACGATCTACTGCTTAACACAAGTTTAGGCTCCGCACAACTGAACTGTTGTCGTGAATCGTGTCGAATTGCTGACATTAACGACATTGGAAAGGAGACTTGTTATTTAGCGATAAATATTTGAGGATGATGTCTATCCACAAGTGGATTGTTTAACTACGATCTACTGCTTAACACGAGTTTAGGCTCCGCACAACTGAACTGTTGTCGTGAATCGTGTCGAATTGCTGACATTAACGACATTGAAAAGGAGACTTGTTATTTAGCGATAAATATTTGAGGATGATGTCTATCCACAAGTAGATAGTTTAACTACGATCTACTGCTTAACACAAGTTTAGGCTCCGCACAACTGAACTGTTGTCGTGAATTGTGTCGAATTGCTGACATAACGACATTGAAAAGGAGACTTGTTATTTAGCGATAAATATTTGAGGATGACGTATATCCACAAGTAGATAGTTTAACTACGATCTACTGCTTAACACAAGTTTAGGCTCCGCACAACTGAACTGTTGTCGTGAATCGTGTCGAATTGCTAACATTAACGACATTGAAAAGAAGACTTGTTATTTAGCGATAAATATCTGAGGATGATGTCTATCCACAAGTGGATAGTTTAACTACGATCTACTGCTTAACACAAGTTTAGGCTCCGCACAACTGAACTGTTGTCGCGAATCGTGTCGAATTGCTGACATTAACGACATTGAAAAGGAGACTTGTTATTTAGCGATAAATATTTGAGGATGATGTGTATCCACAAGTAGATACTTTAACGACGATCTACTGCTTAGCACAAGTTTAGGCTCCGCACAACTGAACTGTTGTCGTGAATCGTGTCGAATTGCTGACATTAACGACATTGAAAAGGAGACTTGTTATTTAGCGATAAATATTTGAGGATGATGTCCATCCACAAGTAGATACTGTAACGACGATCTGCTGCTTAGCACAAGTTTAGGCTCCGCACAACTGAACTGTTGTCGCGAATCGTGTCGAATTGCTGACATTAACGACATGGAAAATGAGACTTGTTATTTAGCGATAAATATTTGAGGATGATGTCTATCCACAAGTAGATACTTTAACGACCATCTACTGCTTAGCACAAGTTTAGGCTCCGCACAACTGAACTGTTGTCGTGAATCGTGTCGAATTGCTGACATTAACGACATTGAAAAGGAGACTTGTTATTTAGCGATAAATATTTGAGGATGATGTCTATCCACAAGTAGATACTTTAACGACGATCTACTGCTTAGCACAAGTTTAGGCTCCGCACAACTGAACTGTTGTCGCGAATCGTGTCGAATTGCTGACATTAACGACATGGAAAATGAGACTTGTTATTTAGCGATAAATATTTGAGGATGATGTCCATCCACAAGTAGATACTGTAACGACGATCTGCTGCTTAGCACAAGTTTAGGCTCCGCACAACTGAACTGTTGTCGCGAATCGTATCGAATTGCTGACATTAACGACATGGAAAATGAGACTTGTTATTTAGCGATAAATATTTGAGGATGATGTCTATCCACAAGTAGATACTTTAACGACCATCTACTGCTTAGCACAAGTTTAGGCTCCGCACAACTGAACTGTTGTCGTGAATCGTGTCGAATTGCTGACATTAACGACATTGAAAAGGAGACTTGTTATTTAGCGATAAATATTTGAGGATGATGTCTATCCACATGTAGATACTTTAACGACGATCTACTGCTTAGCACAAGTTTAGGCTCCGCACAACTGAACTGTTGTCGCGAATCGTGTCGAATTGCTGACATTAACGCCATTGACATGCCAGAGTACGAGAAGGGGTAGGGAAAAGTGAAGGGGCCAGAAGGTAGAGCAACAGTCCAAACACCAAAAAAATTCCCGGCTCCCCAATTTTGCTTTACAATTTTAGTATTTCTCTTTAACGTTGTTCAAATTTTTCGGGCGCCTTCAGGGCGACGAGGGGCCGTGACCTTACCAGGTGTGATGCAATTTTCAGGGGGGGGGGCAAAATTTGCTTCCTAGCAGTTAAATAAGTCCCTACTGGCAGGCCCACTTTTTATTGCGATGCTAGATCTGCTACTGATTGACTACATTAACAGCAAAGCTAAAAAATAGTAATACGCAACTAATCAATGTATTTGTCTTTCGATTATATGTATTTTAGATGAATTTGCGCTTATATATACCATAATTGTTAAAATTACCAATGATACAATAACAAGTGATAACTTGAAGTATATACCTAACTGGCTCTGCAGATAAATGGTAAATGGCTGGGAACGGCGAGAATAAAAATATCAAGTGTTAAAATTACCACATAATTGTTATTTCGATATATGTTTTTAATACAATATGTTTGCTGGTATCTGCTAATTAATGTTGATCATAAAACTTTGACAGTATGGGATTTTTATCTAAACTTTCGGCATGGTTGGGTATGCGAAAACGTGAGGTTCACGTCCTTGTAGTTGGCCTTGACAATTCGGGTAAAACAACAATTCTTAATCATTTAAAACCACCCGACGCGCAATCGAGCGAAATAGTTCCAACTGTCGGGTTTTCGGTCGAAAAATTTGCAACCAAATCCCTTGGTTTTACTGCGTTCGATATGTCTGGCCAAGGTCGATATCGAACGCTCTGGGAGCATTACTACGCAGAAGCCGGCGGCATTATTTTTGTTGTCGATTCTACTGACCGACTACGTATTGTAGTTGCCAAAAATGAACTTGATACGCTGCTGGAACATAAGGATATTATTGGACGTCGCTTGCCGTTGCTATTTTTTGCAAACAAAATGGACGACAAAACTGCAATGTCGGCTGTAGATGTCTCTCGAGGCCTTGGTCTCGAGGCTATTCGATCACATCCATGGCATATCGTGGCCTGTTGTGCGCTCAACGGAGAAGGTCTTGCTGCTGGCGTCGATTGGTTGACCGAACAAATGAAAGTCTCAGTTGGAACAAGATAAAATATTAATCCAAATCTATAGCTTAAACTGCTACAATTTCGCAATAAATACATACGGACTATATTGCTGTTAAAAACAGAAGCATTGCGATGTTAATGGGTCCTTCACTGCGACCGTGGGTTAATCGAGAATAGCTAACAATTTAATGTTGCAAAAGGACATTAATTACTTTAAATGAAACCATGATATAGTACGACCCTGTAAAGAAACAGATATTATACAATAACTGATATTATAAAAATCGAGGACTTATGCAGACCAATGCCTCAAAAATCATGGGTAGTGGCATCAATTTTGGCGTAAAATAAAGTTTTGAGAGCATGGTGTTTGTAGTGCCATTACTGTAATCGTGGTATCACCCTGTAATTAAGTGTATATAAAATATGTATGAAATCGGTTTAGTCGCTACCGATATGCCGACAATAACAGCAATGTCTGCGGAAATGGAATAGCGCCAGAAAGTACGAGTGGTCCCCCTCCGAGTGTGGTCATTCGCCTTAAGGGAGCAGCTTCCTACCACCACCTACGAGCATCTATACTTATAATTATCAAATTTCGTAATTTTCAAAGTATTTCCACAACTAATTTATAGAGTTAAAACACAATTAAGATTTTAGTCTCCAAAACAATCAGGTTCTAATGATTCATTGGGACCATGCTTAAAGTTACCGCCAACTGATATACTGGCAATAGATCTATAACATCAACTATATGGAGTTATGACATGCAAGTTAGATTATCTCATAGGTGTTTATAGCTAATAAGAGGTTTAATACCCTGGCTGTATGACCCTTTTTCAAACCATATTTTATTTAGTACTCCCCATTGAAGGGGTCAACACCCACCCTCACACTGCTCCTACAGAGCGCCAATAATTTGTAAATTTGACGTAAGTTCGGAGAAAATTGGCACAAATTGGAAATCATTCCTGATCCGACGGCCTTGGAGCTTGGACATCTACGGTTTTAACATACAATTTTGAGATCACACAAGCTTTTCCTTAGCGTATCGTGCCAAGTTCCACCGTGGGGTGTTTCTGTATTGACCTAAACCTAAGGCTAACCGTAACTTTACGTCTAAGCCCAAACCCTAATGTCCGACCCTTAGGGAGGTTACCCTACATTCCTACTTGCACCTATGATTCAAACGCTGTTAACTTTTATAGCATTAGACATATCAATATCGCACAAAGTTGAGTATGTCTACTGCCTACTTCTTGATCATTTATTGCTGACAAAAATGTGGAATAGCGAGTTCCCTATGTAAAAAGACAACTAAAATATAGTTTCACCTTTAGCATGAACTACATATCTTCTAGTAAGAAGTATGTCACAGCAATACTACTGCGCCAGGAATAGCTATAAGAAACAACTGTGCCATAATCAGCGTTTTAACCGAGTGTCTCGGTGGGTGGCTAAAAGCAGCATCGCGAAAAATCATGAGCTTTTTTCTCAATTGCAAACATGTGCCAATATATGGCATGTTAATGAGCTGCAGTGAACTTAAATTTAAACGTTTAATGAAATAAATTTCTGCAACAACTTTCTAGGCAAGTAAATACCGGGTCGTTTGTGGCGCGCTATTTTCTACCGGTAAGTAGACACCAGCGGTCGGGTTTTAAACGATTCCGAAAAAACCTGGAGTAATGTATTGTTCCTTTACACAATGCACAGTATGTCAAAAGGCGAAAACAATATCACAGCCTGGTGTTTGCATCAAAAAGTAATGTTTAAAAAATTTTCAGATTTTCTAAATTCATAACCCACCAGTATTTATACCACTACGAAGATTATATAAATATAAAAGCTAGAATCACCGGTATGGTGCTAGCTTTTACATTTATATAATCTTCGTTCAATCACCACCCTTGGGATTTGTTCATCACTAGGTTTTTGAGTCTATTAATGTAATTGTTTATTTAATTTTATGGTATGTTTCGATGAATCCTATAAATCAGGATTAAGATCTTTTTTAACTTGAAATGTGACATTGACCTATTCAATCGACCCCCACCATGCGTTGGTGCTCTTCCAGATAAACGCGCTTCCAGAACGACCCCGTAAGCAGAGCAATCAAGCTGAGTGACAGAGAAATTCAATGATGTTAGCTAATTTGATTTCTGTATATCAACGGCATAAACTAACGTGACAGTTAGCGGCTGCCCGATTGGGAGCAGATAAAACAGAGACGCTTCGCCTTACACACCGGGAGAGAGGATAGGTCTTCGTTTTTCTCAAGGAGGACGGTGGGTCAGTCGCGAAGGTGCGTAGCGGCGTATCACGTCTCATCCGGGCAAGGAAGAAGTAACTCCTCTTTACTGCTATAAGCATGTATGATTATTAAAGAATGAAGAGTTGTGTCTACTTTACTTGGCACTGGGCGTTGATTGCAGTGCTGGGTGACCGATGTTGGTTGCGTTGCCAGTATTCTACCTTTTGCGTAACATGAGATAACAAAAGTTATAGCACTCAGCTTTTTCCTGTAGGTCATGCGTGCGTTACGATTGTTGAATTATCCTGTTTGACGCCGAACGCCTTCGTATGACAGAGATTGAATAACTGGCTGAACCCCAACAACAACTGTGCGATGGCAAACCACCGAACGCATTTCGGCCACTAGACCAACACGCACGCAAGAAACCGCAGAGTTCAGTGCGACTCAGATTCCTGGAGATGCTTCCAGATCCATTTTGATTGTCCTCGGTCCGTTGTTCGATAGCTTAGCCTACATTGCTGACTGCGTACAGTTCAGTCTACGAACAATGGCGCAAGCTCTAGTACGATCAAATCAAACACGAACAATCGAAAAATGGCTTGACTAGCTTTGCACTAAACCTTATATCCACGCGAAAGGTACGCAACGACACCTACATAATTGGTTATCGCCAACTCCGTTCCAACAGCAGCGGAATTAGCGGTCGATCATAATTCGACTTAAGACAGCGAAGCCAGAATAGACAAATCTGCTATTAAAAATGCTTTGGCATCGATGCGGTAAGGTGAAACCAACGGCCAATGGACTCATCGCAAGAATTCGGTATACGACCGAAATTCGTCGGCAACTCGACACCCGACAAAATATACCCCAATCGCGTAGCACCAAGCAGATCAGCTAGGCGATTATGGTTAACGACACTGATGGAAGTCTGCTGCTGCAATTTTTGCCCTGCTAACGTCATCAAATTCGCAGTGCAAGTGCTTCATAGCTGCCAATGGAACTTTGATCAAAACACACGATTTTCAAACACAGCAATTTCGGCCTGACGGCGGTAATAAATGGTAACAGTACAGTGGCGGTTCATCATTACCTACGTAGCACATTCGACATCGGGCCGCGACTTCTTGCGGCGGTACAAATGGTTGATTGGTGGCGGCGAAAGTATCATTCAATCACCTGTTTCGTCCAACGACAGATGAACCAACAGTCATGGTCAACAGCAGCCCGAAGACAAAACTACTGCCCTGAAGTCTTTTCAAATCGGTAACACGAGCCCCTTAGTTTCTGAGTTCAACAATTAGATATTAGGATAACTCTGTGTTCGAGGAATCATCTACCAGAATGCTCCCGTAGCACTAGCAATTCAATATTACATTGCTACGGGTAGACCGCCGTACTTTGCAAAACGACGAACAGAGTTCGACGACAAATCAATAGCAACGAAGAACGTTCTACAAACGCACTGTGATTGTTTAATATGTAGAATTACACTGGGCAACACTGCTTCATTTTGAGAAGACATCGAATGGGTCTTCCGAACTTGTTGCGACTACCGTAGCCTCAACATTCGCAGAGTTCACGGTCGCTATCCGATGCTGAAAATCAAGAGCATCAACAAACATTATGCAATTAGGCCTCGTTCGGTAATTTTCTGAAATCTTCCACTAAATTATATTTTCAAACATAAACAAATCTAAATTGTACTAGGACCAGTTCTGGCCCTAAGGGATCCCAGCTGCACTACCATTTTCCTTGGTGTGGTGCTCGAACAACCCTGGCTTCCACGACCCCCCGGTGATCTATACGATGACCTAAGGGAACCGTTTAGCTCAGCTGGCTACCGGCGGGTTAACCAGGGTGTTCGGCCTGGCCCCTATAGTGGCTCACGTGTCTAATGGTATGAAGATCCCCCTTAGGGAGAGTCAACCCTTAAGCCTGCTCACTGGTAATACGGCTGACTCGCCTTTCCCTCATAATCCTCTTAATCCCCCTAAGTGGGGTTCTCTGATCCTGGAGTAACCCTGGCAAGATTCCCCGTTGGTGCGTCCCTTTGTGCTATTGTCCCATTTCTAATCCTAGAGTGTTGCACGACTGGCCTTGAAACCTAGACTATGAGCACGTGTCAATCCTAAAGGTTGTCTCGTCGGGGTATGTTCCCGTGATTTGATTACTTAGACTAACGTAGGGGCGCTGAGGCGGAGGCCCCAGTCTATTGAGTGTCTCAACTCTAATTACTAGTTATGTAAAGCGATGGTTATTTATGAGTGGTTTGCTGTGGGGCGTTTTGATAGTTCGAGTAAACCACGGAGGTAATACTATAGGGCGCGGGATGGTGGATGACTTATTCGCTATGGCACAAAATTGACTTAAGCTCAAATTATTCTCAAAAGTTCCTAAGGGTTCCGGTTTAAATTAATTCTAACGATTTTGCGCGGTTCAGAGATTTAAACAAAATTTCCTAACTGCTTCATAAATGACACAGGGTTCAATCGATTTACTATTGATCCCTTCTTGTATTCAGCACACTTTATGACATTACCTAATCGGGGCATACAGCACTCACTTATAGCATTCATACATAATATAACGTAAAATTTTCGGGTACCCTACAAGATACCCTAAAGTACATTTTGCAACCCCTTTTGAGCACGATACCCTAAAAATTTTTGATTGAGTTGGACCAAACGAAATGTTTCTGAAGCCGATGAGCCCCCTGAGAATTTTTTCGATAGCGATCTTCTGTCAATTTAACGGTTGGTTACCTACTAGCCCACGATGATTTATTCCATTGAGTAATTAGAACTCCGAGAAAAACGGGACCAAAGGTCCAAAATTTTACACAATTTCGACAGCGATTGGAGCGGCTCGCGAACGGTAGGACTAATTTGAAACTCGCTCCCAGAGGGCTCCGGGAGTAGGTGCCGACATAGGTTTTCCCCGTAGTTACACGGTTTGAAAGCCCACGTCCCACCAAAGCTTGATACGAGAGCATTCGCTTTCAGAGCTTTCGTTACGGCGCGGTCGACAGAGCTGTGAATTTGTTTGTTGCCACCTTAGGGACGGTCATCAACTAGTATGAGCGTAGCATCGCTAATGCACGGCTTTTTACAAACACGCGTAATATTGTAACCTACGTGGTTCTAGGGGTGATTAGTCCCACCGTAGATTACACACAACTACGTCAACTTTCACACCAAATGATTCAATGCAATCTCCAATGCTACCTTCCTTATTTCCTTATTCTTAGGGACTTAATGTGTCACCGCTTATGATAACTATCGTTTATTTCTTCCAATACAATACAAGAAAATACAACCAATACATATAAAACACATAAACGGCCGAACCGTACTCACCTTGATCGCGCAACTTCTGAGGCCGACTGAGGCCCTGATCTAGTCGCGCAACCGCATAAATAAACGAGCTATAAGTCTACGCTCAATTTTCTCCTAGTTGATTTCTCTAAGTGTTCCAAATCACATAGTAAATTTTTCAAGTTTTACTCTGGTTCCACTCCCGTAAAATTCCCTCTTTAACATAAGTGAATTTTAGTCGTTAGAGGATACGTTTTTAAGAAATTCCCCGAATTTTAAGTATAAACAAAATTTAAGATTTTGTCCGAAAATCCAGCAGATACACATACACATATCTTATGTAGACCTAATGCTTAAGTCACCCAACCCTTACACTCAAATTTGATATATTTAAATTCTATGCTTTAGGCTCACGTTAAACTTCACAATTCTCTTACTCCATTAAGAACTCTCCTACACTTAGCTAAGTCTTAAAAATGCTCCTGTAAGCTATACAAAATTTTTAACATGCAATAGTACACATATTCCAGCACATAGAAAGCTTATATAAACAATACATGATGCTGCACTTATGCACATTATTTCGATACACAACAAATTCTTAAATATTAATATATATTCACACTTCTAGTATAAATAGATACACAAGTATAAATCTAAAACATCTACAAACAACGCCCATAACACAATATACAGTAACTGCACAACACAATTGGTAAACAACAAACACTTATACAACATCCAATGATGCAGGGTACCTTTAGTAAATTGCAGGTTGATGTTCAGATTAAGCCCTTTTGGGTATAGAGTAGATAGGTACGAACCGTTACAATATGCCTGCTGACGCTGTAAGGTTTCAGGGGTAGGTGGTGGGTGGAAGACATTTCAGGGGACGATAAACGCCCTTGGCAGAGGTTCTTTAGGCATTTGCCGCAAACAGCTGACGACTCCCCCTTCCCCCGAAGGCATCCGTCATTTTTGCCTATTTTATCGGCATTTTTGCCCATTTTCACCATATTTTTGCCCATTTTTACCATATTTCTTTCGATATTTACAAAAATTTTATGTGCGTCTTCGGCGCTCTGCGAGATGTGGGTTGGAGAGAAAGTGGAGCGCACCAGGAGGTAACGTGATACCCTCATGGGCAGATCAGGACCTCGTGGGATCCGAGGCCTCAAGAGGGTAGCTCCCCCGAACTCCTGCTTCAGCATGCTATTACAGCGTGTCCGTGACAGAACTGCGTATGTTGCCCCATTCCTGCTCTATGTCATTCTAGGTTGGAACGAGTGCGAACCAGTTATAGAGTCTTCTGATGCTGACGGAATCATTGACGGATCTCAAATTGACTTAGTACGTTGAGACCATGCCGCTCCTTGAAGACGTCATTTTTGCCGAGGCCATTCGTTGTTCGGAACGAATAGTGGCACTGCGTTTCGCGTGGATACCCTGGATTGACGATCGGAAGTTTCGATGAATCTTGAAATGATCGATTTCTTTTGCCACGGTACCGTAATTGCTTTCCGAGATGAGGTTACGACAAAGTTTATGCTGCAACCATGCTTTGGCCAAAATCAAATCGTTTAGGGCGGCGAAAGAGAGCATACGTAGCCCATTGTCCAGACGAATCCAGAATGTTTTTCCAACCGGTTCTCTAGTTTCCACTGTCCGCATTCACGTCCGCGGCTATTTTAAGACAAGGTTGCACCTTGGCACAGACGGAATTACAGACTGCAGAGTGCTGCAAAATCAATCTTTCGAGTCATCTGTGTGTTGGTGCGTGGACGTATATACCGCCGCGAGGTTAACGTTAACGGTACGTGCCAGTTCCAGGATGTCGGTCTAATTCGATATTGCCTTGAAGCCCGCAACGGCGCCAACCATCTGCTCGTGCACCGTAAATGTGATTCCTCGTTCACGAGAGCCATGAGAGAAAGGTAGCACTTGAACGTGGTCCTTCCATCTGTTTCCTCAACACAAACGCTACATCCAGTCAATATCTTTAAGTTAGGACTTGCCTAATCGAGGAGAAGTAATATATTACGTTGGGACATTGCACTCCGTTTCAGTAGCACCCGCGCTCGACCGACTGGCCACTGCACCTACACCTTAATATAAGCATAAACAGTGGATATTACCATGCAGTTTCAGTCATCAACAGGTTCATAGCTAAAGTATTGTCTACGCTGGTGCAATCGACAATATACCAACTCCGACGAGTGCGAAAACCGTTCGAATCGTTGCTTCAATTTGGCTACTGATGCTGATGCAATTCTTGGATTCGAACTCTATTCTTTTGATGGAAAGCTTATGTTGTAGCTCTAAAACTGGTTTCTCGTAAAGCTGTTTACCAGAAATCTTATGATATCTCAGACATTCCCGGTGTAAAAGGCAGATTTCTATCCTGGCACATTTGTCACCAGGGGATGTGCCTAAATTCACGTCATGCATTTTTTACTCCTAGGAAGATTGTCTCGGCTAATCGCATGTGTTTAAATGATCTTAGTAGATCGTTATAGCACTTAGTGAAGTAAAATGTGGTGGAAAAATTTTAAAAGAGATACTGCAACCGCCTGATCACAATTCTAAAGAAATCCTTTTATATGACTCCCTTTTCCATATTATACAATTTTAGCAGTTATAGCGCTAAAATTTAACGTAGAGTGCGGGTTTTTCAATTGTAGTATTGGCTACCACGTTATCGTAGAGTATAAGCAACACAAAAGTATCTAGAATGGTGGGAAAAATATAGTAGTTTCAAAAGATTTAATGCGGAAATTGCGTTCCATAGTGAAACGATCAGATGGAATACTGATCGCTGCGATGAATCTACCAAGGTGTCCGCTAACCCATCTCAACGTATGAAAATACTTTTTGAACTCACGATTTTGGGCACTTCGGTCGCGACCACTTAACGGCTTGAATTTGGAAACGATCTTGAAAAATGCTAGAGAAAGCAATCTGCTCTACTGAGTACTTTTCTGAATCTCGTGTTAATATTTTATGTAGCATATTTTTCTCTACGTACAATTGATGTTCAGTGGTGCCGTACTGGTTTATGTTGTGGTTCGAAAAGAATGTCTGTATTTTAACCAGCAATTACAGTATCATTAAAACATTATTTCAGCAGACAAAAGCAATTTTAAAGTTTAAATTAATAGCAAATTGCAAATTCAATTTGCTATTTGCTATTAATTTGCAAATTGCAAATTGCAATTTGCAAATTTGTGTTATTTGTAGCTTAACGAGCAATTCGTAAATTTCCTGAGGAATAATAAAATTTTATTAAACTAATAATTAGAACAATATAATTTTATGCAAATTCAAGACACTGTAAAGCACCTACTGGGGAAGAATTTGCCTGGCCTGATATCCAGCATATTTTCCACTGCACTGCAAAAACGTGTAGTCAAAATTTGGCTATTGAGTCGGTCCATTTATAACCCTAATCTTGAGTTTCACTTTAACTCAGGTTAAGTTAAAAGCTTTATTCAATATGAGTGAAATTTAGCCCAAATTCAGTCAAATCTTGGCTCAAATTGTGTAAAAATAGAACTCAATCTTAGGGTTAAAATAGGGCCTAACTCGATACTTAGAATATGACTCAATGTATTTACAGTGTGGGCGAAATTTGTGTTATGGAGAAAATGTTCCTTAAAGGAAAAAAGCTTCCTGAAGTGTGGTTAAGCAGATTTTCTTTCAGGGGCCTAACACAATCATATGCCTGTGACGCCGGAAGTGATCTCAGATTTCTATCCATGGTTTTATTTTTAGCAAATTAGATTTGCATTCAGTATACGCTTTATAAGAATAACCGGCTTTGGTGTAGAACGCATCAGTTGTTATTTCTGTGATCACAGTCAGTCCGATACTGCACCGCCATTATGCTGTTTACTTTTTGTTATGTTTTCTTGCTAATAACTTCGTTGTAGTTTCTTTTTTGCAAATTCAATACGAAGTAAAGATTAGCACGCCAAACTCTGCAAAAAATTCTACTCCCTGTATCAATCATGTTTTAGCCAAGGTGGGGTCAGGGCATAAACAGTGTCACCGCCTTCTAAAGACTCAGGCAAATTAATCAAATTAAAATTGATTTATTGCTACTAACTTCTTTGTGGTTTCTTTGTGCATATTCCATACGACGTAAGATCAGCATGCCAACTCTACTCTGCAAAAAATCTATTCCCCCATCAATTGACCTGTAACATAATTAACTGAGCTAAGTTTTCTGAACTGCATTCGTTATTTATAAATATTACATGCAACATTTTTGTACAGAAACTACGGTAATTGGCTTTGCCTTGATGCCATAACTAATGACTATGTAGCTTCAATTAACATGTAATCATGCAGGTGTGTCCATAGGAGAGTTGTAAATTACCCACTGAGAGTCGGACTTCCCCTTCCTCAACTTAAGGGTAAGCTATACCCTCCTCGAAAACTCCCAAATCCCCCTGTTGTGTGCCCAAGTCACGGGGAAAATTTTAACAATAATTTGATGTAAAATTGGCAAAAAAATTGGATAAAATTGGCTTACAATAAGGAAAATTAGAAATAGTTTATCGCAACTGGTGGAAAAGGTTACGTTAAGTTTTAAATTTCTCTAAATTCCAAAATTTTAACAGCACCCCATCTGTGACCATCAACCCCTTAAGCCAATCGACCTTCGTCATCTATACAGTTTACGCAGTCCACTGAAAATTTGATAAACACGCAATCATTTGGAACGTCTCCCAAGATTGTCTTGGTCTTCCTGGTTTATTATATTTTTTCTGGCATTACACCATAGCTTCCACAATTTAAAAAACAAAATTGACATACAAATTTTCACTGAGCGATACGCCTAAAACAGTAAATCATCAGTGCTGATGATGTAATTCATAAGCATTTTGGTTAGTCGCCAAATTTAAAAAGTTTTACATTCAAGTTGAAAATCCGTTAGATTTATGGGCAAAAACAGCAATACCACTATGAAACCGTTCTAGTTATGAGTTTTTTTTTGGATTTTGTCGAGCAAAACAACCTTTTCCATATGAACTCCTTGTGCTGCTATTGTTATTATTAGCGTTGCAGGTTTCGGTCAATCTGGAAGATTTATGTCCGACCATATTCCGGGATTAGAGTTTATTTTTCATGTTTCAATCTGGCACATCTATATATGTTCTTGACCACACCCCTTGTTTTTAAAGTCTATTTTTCATGTGTCATTTTTTGGTACATTTGTCATGTTTGACCGCTCGTTTCCGAAACATGTCATTTCTATATTTCTATAAGAACTGGCGAGTCTATCCATATCTGACCCATGGCCCGTGCCGCAACCAACAAGAGCGAGCGTGGAGCTGTTTCAACATGGTGGCACCCAACTACCGCTGGTTTACTGAAACCATTGATATAAAGTAGTTATTTAACTAGTAGTCAATTATTTGATGCCTTTATGTCAGTTAAGCGTATCATTAAAAAACTACTCTGCATCTCTTGCGCTCTCATCACTAAAATATATTGCTATCAACTTACCGCGTTCAAAGACTTGAATATTCTGTAATGGTTCATGTCTTTTAATATATACCTACGCTATAAAATATTCCATCTAAAAGTAACCAAAATTAACAATGTCTATATACAACAACAACATAGTTTATTGACGGTCAAGCCAGCCTTATTACACAGAACTGTTATGCATTGTCCATACTCGCACTGTCCATGTGAGATATAGACCAGATGAAAGATCCTGTTATACAAAAATAATAGACTGATATGTGGTAAAGATCAGAAAGAGCATAGAGCCACGTGCAACTGACCACAATTTGGAACGATAATGGTGATAACACTAAATAGCAATTGAGATACAGAGATGCATGTACCATTTGTGGATTATATAAAAATAGGATTTGAAAAAAAATTATTTGAAAATCACCGTTTAGGTGCGACATGCACCTTGTGCACTAAGAAGTCACACAAAAATAGAAAACACGTTTTGTATTTCGACGGAATTTTTGATAGGATTAGGACAGCTTGAGGCACTGCCTCAGAAATAATCACATGTTCCTGTCGTAGTGCAGAAATTGCGACAAGCCGAAATTTTTCAAGAGAAATTCGAATAATGTACAGTTACAAGCGCGGATGAGAGGATTATTTACAATTTCGGGGAACAAATTCCAAGCGTTGATTATTCCGACTCTAAAAGAATGTTTTAAAACATTCGTTTTGAATTTTTTATTAGTTTCAGTGAGTGTCCGCGCGTTTACGATACGCCTGACGTTTTCAGCAGGTACTTATAGGTATCAATATCTGAATTTAAAATTTCGTAGACCATAGTACGATCGAGATAACGTCCACGTAGTTCAATCGGCCCAAGATTTAAAATACTGAGCCGTTTCTTGTAAGGTACGTTTGCTCATCTTAGTCTGGCGACCAAACGGCGAGTAAAATATCTTGGCACTCTCTTAATATTGTCAATATCACTTAGCTGATACGGAGACCAGACTTGATATGCATACTCAAGCACTGTCCAGTGCAATGGAGCAGTCATCAAAACATTCCAAAAGCCGTGTACAAGTACAACGCGTTGCAAGAAAACCGTGATGGCTTTTTGCTATTAAATTGTTTGATGAAATGAACTTTAATAATTGTTCATTTATTATCTATTCCATTAGCTTGAAAGAGTTCGATAAGAGCGAAACTGGACGATAGTTAAGTTGTTCGGATGTTGATCCTTTCTTATGGATCAGTACAACATCCGAATAAGACGACACGTTAGGTATTACGCAATTCATGCATGATTCTTCGAAAATATGAGAAAGTAGGTAAGACAACCCGTCTCGGAGTTCTTTTAAAAAGGACAGAGAAAATTCGTCTGGAGCGTGACTGTTTATTTTTTAATTTTCCCATGAATTTGTGCACGATATTAGCCCTATAACATATCCATAATAATTCTATACCGTCGGAGCTTATATTATTGCAGGAAGTTTCCCGTCATCCTAAATACAGTAGCAAAAGCATTTGCTAGTAAATTTGAACGTTGATCGTCATCAGTAATAAGCTCAACTTGGGCAATCTTCAAGGCACTGATACCGCTCGTACCGAAACACTTATATTGTTGACGTATATAAAGACATTATTTCGATTGCCGAGATTAAGAATTTTGTGTTCGCGGTATTTTTGATAAGCGAAAATCGCCTGAGAACGTTTTTGCTGTGTAATTTGATTTTGTGAAATCTCCAGATTTTTTGCTTTCTTTCCACACTTTAAATTTATACGATAACAGACTCTTAAAGTAAAAAGCGTAGTTGGTTTTAGCATTTGAAATTTTTGTTTTTTGGGACATTTTGTAAGGTTGGTTTTGTGGTGGTTTGTGGGGGTGGTTTGGGGTTGTGTGTGGGGTGTGGGTGTTGAGTGTTTGTGTTGTTTTTTTTGTGGGTGTTTTTGGGGGTTTTGGTGTGGTTTTTTGGTGGTTGGGTTGTTTGGGTGTTTTTTGTTGTTTTTTTGTGGTTTTGTTTGGGGGGTGTTTGTTGTTTGGTGTCGTGGCTGGGTGGTCCTTTTTGTCGTTTGTTTTGGTATCTTCTTTTCTAGATTTTTGTCGTCCCTTTTATATATCTTTTTTTGTCTTTTCTTTGCTTTTTTTTTGGTAGCTTTTTTCTGTTGTTTTGGGTTTTTTTTTTTTTTATCCCTATATCTTGCCTATAATCGTTTTTACGTTAAGAACTACCGTGGGAAATATTCCGGTGGGAAAATACAAACTTTGCGTCATCTGCTTGTCATGTATATAAAACAATGTAGTTATTGCCTGATCTGTTTACGTCATATATACATTTCGTGTGTTCACGACCACATAATTCATGTGTAACTTGGCATGTGTTTGAAATTGTGTATTCTGTTCATTACGTGTGAATCGTGTAGTATACGTATAATTTAGCATATGTGATGAAAGCATGTACAATGGTTTGTTTGTTCATTGCATGTGAGTCGTGTGTAATATATCTAATTGCCAGGAAATCGCAGTAGTTTTGAGATCAAATTTTCCCAGCACAGTAAAGCAAATCTTTTAAGAATTATAGAAATTGTGTGAAAATGGGCAGGGGGATGGATTGGGCATAGGCGGATTTTGAAATGCCATAGGTCACTATGTGGATTATACATACCAAAATTGGCATCATTTGGCCCGCCCGTTAAGGAGTTGCAGACCTCATCCTCTCGGTCATTTCTGGCAATACGATTTTCATAAATTCGTGAAATTATAACTTTGGGAGAGTTTAAGATAATATAAAATTGTAAAATTTGTGTGCCAGGGCTATAGTTTAGGTACCTATCGGATTTGAGTGTAGCCACTGGGTGCCTTAACTATTACACTTACATTAGTGGAAATGTAAGTGTATTTCTGCTGGATTTTCACGAAAATTGTTTTGAGTTAGGGATTCCGAGAATTTAATAAAAAGGGTCTCTCTAACGCAAAAATTAAAACTTATGTTAGAGAGCGAATTTCACAGTTCCAAGAATTCGTAACCCGGTTGGCAACCGTTATATTAAAATCTAATGGTTTAGAGAGTTTTGAGAACCAGGCTTTTGTTCGGATTCCTGGAATTAGGGTGTTGAAAGATTATTTAAAGGGCTGTAACATGAGCTTAGGGCCTCATTTTCGCTACAATCGGTGATCAAACTGGTGCAAGCGTTTTGTGTGTATTGTCAATTGGAATTATTTTGTGCTGCTTATAAACGTAAGTGACTATTCGTGCTTATGAATATTTATATTATCATACTGTACATGTGTAGTAAACGAATGGGTGAATTAGTGTCCGTGGAAAACACATTTAAACGGCGTTCTTTACCGTTATAGTACATTGGTTGAAATTTAAAACCTCAACGAAAGTGTCTCATAGAGAAACCCTAAACAAACCAATACGTTTTAAACTGACGTTGGTCGACTGTGCATCCCAGATTTAGTAGGACTCACGCGGGCTACACTCTGATCGTCCTAGCGCTACTGGGCTCCATATATATTTTCAGGGTCGTCGTGCGTTGGTTTTTTCGATTTCCGAATAGCAAAAATTACTCAAACCTGTTTTTAAATGCGTAATGGTATACCAAGAAAGCGTAATATTTATCACGCAAAGAAAATCAAAAATACTTATATATATATATATGCATATATATATATATATATAAAATACATATAAAGATATGCTTTAATATTAGCATGTAACTGTTTCTATCTTTTCAGCACGTGTAAGTTATACGGATTCTTGAAAGACAAACTGTTTATGCTTCTATTAATGCATATGGTCATTGTAGCAGATGCTGTTGTGCATTGGGAATCATGTCGAATATTTTGCGGAACATATCTGGTCCATATGTACCGAGTTTGTTTGGTCCCAGAAATAAAAGGTGTAAATTACGCAAACCTTGACTAAAAAATGAGAAACGGGTCCCCAAAAACGCGTAAATTACGCAAAACGTGTCGTGCGGTGACACTAGTTGCACTGTATCGTGCCTTGCAATAGACAAACTAATCAAGGATTCTAAATGTGGAAAAATGGCCATTTGAGGACTTCCAAACCACTCCTTCAGCGATTCGACTGCTGCACTGTAGTTTCAAATGAGAAGCTTGTTGCGATCGACTAGCCTCAGCGCATCTACGACATGAAATCTACGAGATAATTGATCTTGTCAACATCTGCTAAGCCATCGATGTCACAAATGAATCCCAAATTTCCGAGTACTTGTTGAGTCTCTGTCAAATTTAGCTAACTGTAGCTTTGGCAAATAAACCGACCGCGTCTTATGCTCTGAAATAGCCGCTCGTGAATGCTTTAGGGTACCGAATCTGTTTTATCTGCAGTCGCAATGCTTTGGATTTTTGAGGCTTTTACTGTCAGTGCAGTTCTTTTTTCAAAAACAGAATCGTATTTTTTCATTGCTGCCAATTTCGTCTTCATGGTCATCTTCATTGTGTGACTCTTTAAAGTGTTTATCGCTACATTTCACCTAACTCAACCAGAATTTATTCCAAGCTATTTCACGCTGCGCCTCGAGGTACTTTCTTCTATGCTAAATCCTGTCTAACTCGAGCAGGATTAATAAATATTTTACTCTGCAGATTTTACTATGGAATGCTACGTAGCGGTGTCAATTCTAAGTTCGAATCCAATGAAGAACCATTTTGTGAATCTATGCAACCGGGAGTAGCCGAAACTTTGGTTTCGGCGCAAATAATGTTCTGGTTGCTGTTCTGACAAAGCTCTTCCTTTTGCCACTGGCAAATGACTGGTCAATCCTCCACGCGGTGAAGAGTGGGCAACGTCGTTCTGAGAGGGCCATAGCTAGTAGTCTGCGAAATTAAGTAGCAATGGGTTCAATCTGGCGAATGGTATGGCACTCTGTCACGGGCGGCTAAATTGACCCGGGCACGCATGGCTCGTTAATGATGCAGTATTGGAACCGCTGGTCCACTCTCTTGCCGAAAACGGTACCGAGTCCACCGGTTATAAGGTGGCGCAGGGGTCTAGTCAAATACCTGACCCTCGGGGTTCCCTCCAGCGCCTCTCTTGGATGTGTCGCATGGTGGTATCGACGAATTCCGTGCGGCGCTAGCTAAAAATGCTGTGTGGCAAGCGGTGGTTCTACATGTCTGAGTGGCATTCACCAATGTAGGATATCAAACATCAAATCCACGAAGCGTCTGACCGATAGTCGACGGTTTATTTCTAACCAGGATCGCGGAATGTTGCTGTCCGGGACTTTCATCAGAGACATGGTAGAAGATTTCCGCGACCGGTGTTTTCGTCCCCAGCCAATAGGGGACAGATGACGTTGGACTGAAACAACATTTTGACGAGACAGACGGGTCGAGAATGAGCAGCATGCGGGGTAGGTGTCAGAGCTCTGGTTCGGAGTTCGTGAGGTGGAGCCGCCTTTTAAAAGTCTGCACTGACGGTGCTGACACCACTTGTTGCGGGAGCGAGTTCCAAGGTTGAATAACACGTAGGGCGAAGCTGTGTAGGCGTGTATTCACTCGAGCGCGTGGTTTAACAAGTTTCAATGAATGACCGCGGAGATTATTGTCTCGAGCGAACGTAAATAGTTGGCCACAATCATAATCCAGGAGCCCGTGTACAAGTTGATATGTAAAGATCAGATCGGCACGGAGGCGCATGGTTTCCAGAGTTTGTAGAGACAAGTAGCGCAAACGGTCCTGATAATTCAGGTGCAAGATGCCGTTGACAAGTCGAGTGGCACGGCGTTGGACGTTTTCCAACAAGTTGATGTCGCCGCGTTGATGTGGAGACCAAGCTTGGCTGGCGTATTCTACTATGGGGCGTACTAAAGAACGATACAGGAGGCGAAAGACTTGTTTGTCAAGCGTGCCAAATGTTCGTTGAAGCATCGAAATGACGCGATGTGCCTAAGCTGTAGTTACGCGGCAGTGTTCTCCACATTTTAGAGATGATGACAACATAAAGCCGAGATACTTTTCGACGTCACTTGATGGGATGAATTCACCGTCAAGCTCGTACTCATGTCTGGGATTATTTCGACCGAAGTGAATCACCTTGCTTTTTGTAGCGGAAAAAGACATTAGTGAATTTGTAGACTAGTCAACAGCGGTGTTTAGATCTAGTTGGAGTTGATAACTATTTATGTCGGGACAAGATTTACTAATACGGCGGAGGAGACATGTGTCGTCAGCAAATGACCAGAAGTAGCTGATCATACCATCCGGAAGATCATTTATGAAAAATAGAAAGAGGGTTGGACCCAGAACGGATCCCTGTGGGACACCACTAAGAACTTCGATAGATCGAGATGGTATGCCAGATATAATTACACATTGTCGACGACCGTGTAGAAATGATTCATGCCATTTGAGAAGAAGGCCATCAAAGCCGTTACATCGCAGCTTGTTTGTGAGATGGACATGCGGTACCATGTCAAAGGCTTTACGTAAGTCCAATAGAACAGCATCTGCACAGTCGTTTGAGTCGACTAAAGAGGTAAGAATTTCAAAGAAATCGATAAGTTGCAGAGTAGTCGACCGAGAGTTACGGAAACCGAATTGAGTAAAGCTGAATAGATTGTTTGTTAGAGCGAATTCCATGATAGATTATTTGATAATTGTCTCCATGACTTTAGAACAAGAAACAGTGAGACTGATTGGGCGATAGTTACTCGGATCCAGTTTGGATCCTTTTTTGACAATAGGAATGACATTTGCGGACAACCAATCAGAGGGGAGAGTAGAGGAGGTGAAAGACTTACGAAACAATAGAGACAGTGGATGAGCTAAAGCAACAGCGCAGTTTATAAGAAGACTTCGGTATTTTGTCGGGTCCAGGCGAAGACTGGCGCTTAAGGTGACGGAGAGTATCGCAAACGATGCGAGGGGAAAAGTTTACATCGCAGAGAACTGCGTTCGTCCTAGGAGGGAAAGATGGGACATTGGTGGTATTTTCTTGTTGAAACACGGACGAAAAGAATGTATTAAATTCGTTAGCGACGTTGGCTGGTTCCGATAATATGGTACCCGTAGCGGAACGGAGTTGCTGTTGCGGAGGTGCACATTTACGAGCAGCGTTGACGTGTCCCCAAAATAGCTTTGGGCGAACATTTATGAGTGACGCTAAAGAAGACATATATTTGCGATGGGAACGGCGAACTTCGATGTCGGCCAGAAGAGACAAGCGACGATAGTTGGTTAACTGGTACGTGTGGTCCCTGCGTGTGTTGATGGTAAACGGCAAACGACACGATTCTACCTAGCTCGCTATGGGCTTTTTTGGTTGGGGGAATAATGGTAGGGGTGCCCCCTTAAGCGGGCAAGCGATTTTATTCACAATACTGTAAATGTTGCTTCATTCAACTGTCGTACGACGCTGTCTCATGCGTCAAAAGAGCTTATATCCCGTACTCTCTGAACGTAGTGCCGATATTGCGTGCTTATCTGAAGTACGTATTGTTGAAAACGGTTCTATGCCATTATCATGAGCAAAATCCTTGCACCCTGATTTCGAGAATTTTCTCCAAAGTCTTAAAAACTGCAAATGGTCTTGCCCTAGCTGTAAAACAAATGCAAGTCGAAATGCTGTACTCTGCAGTGGCTGTGGTTATTGGTGGCACTTCCCCTGTTCCGATACTACATATTCAACTGTCAGAAGGTCTAAAACTGGAAGTGCAAATACTGTCTCTATGAGGCTGAGCATAGCCGTACCCTATATGATGATTACAAACAGTTCTGGTCTGGCCCCGTCGATGGATCAGGATTGTATGGCGTTGGCATAGCAGTCAGTAAGAAGCTTGAAAGTGCTGTGCTAGATTTCAAATGTATTTCTCCTCGTCTGATGGTGATGCGTTTAGATACTAGACCGTTGTCAATGACAATTATTATTTCATCGTATGCTCCAATTGAAAGTGCTCACGATGATGGCAAAGATGTCTTCTATCATGAACTCGAAAGCGTGTTAGGCTCCGTAAGTCTTCTGATTTCACGGTTATTGGTGGCGACTTCAACGCTAGGCTTGGAGTTGGGGACCCAAAATACGTTGGAAAGTTGCCGTTGGCGATAGAAACAGTAATTATGACAGATTGTACTCAATTTTAGAGCAATACAATCTATTCGCATCCAATGCTAACTTTCCGCACGAAAAGCGGCATTCATTCACATGGAAAAGCCCTGGTGGCAAACATTTCAACCAAATCGACTACATTCTCGTCAAGTCCCGGTTTAAGAGCTCTGTAGTGGACTCGCAATCATATTGGGGTACAGATTGGGCCAGCGATTATGCACTGGTGTGTTCAAAATTGAAATTGCGTTTTGCTGTTCGAAAACCCACACAAAATGCAAAGCGATTCAATGTCCAACGGCTGAAGATCACGGACCAACAACTGGCATTTCAGGAGAAAATCTCACAGAATGTAGGCAGAGCAGACATTGAAGATTTTTTACAAGACTCCTAGAAGAAACTTCAATCGGCTGTAGTAGATGCTGCCGAATGTCTTCTGGGTCACATTAAAAGGGCCAAGTCAGCTTTGCCACATTAGAACTGATAGCAAAAAATACGAACGGTAAATACAAACGAGAAGTTCTCATCGCACTGAAAAGAGACCTCGAGTCCCACTGTAATCGATTCGCTGAGGAAATGGAGCAATCTTCAGCAGCCAGTGATTCTCGGAAGCTGTTCTAGATGCTGAAATTAGGCCGAAATAACACTTTTGTTCCAGAAACCATTGTGGGATTGAATGGCCAGACACTTTATATAAGACAAAAAGACGTGTATAAATGGCCAGCGTCTAATCCGTCCTGCTTTATGGCTGCGAAGCATGACCAATGTTAAAGCAAAATGAAAGAAGACTGGTGGTCTTTGAAAATCGATGTTGGAGAAAAATTCTGCGCATATCATACCTAGATCGGATAACTAACAGTGAAGTGCGTCGTCGTTTCGGAGTCAGATCTACAATAAGAGCTCACTTGAAGAAACGGCGTCGGACTTGGTTTGGTCACGTAGCGCGAATGCAGGGACACAGAGTTCCATCAAAAGTAACGTTTGCACATGTTAGCGATTGGAAGAGGCCAACGGGTGGAGTACGAAAATCGTGGTTGAGACGCCTGTTTGATGACGTAAATATTCCCACGATAGGAAATCGATTTAGTGGTAATGCTCGTAGATGGAAACCGACTGGCGGGGAGTAACCGGAATTCCGGTTCCGGCGAAAATCATGTTCCGGTTGCGGTTCCGGCAAAGGGCAAAAACCATACCGGAACCGGAATTCCGGTTTAAAAATTTTGTTTGAAATTTTCCACGTTTTTTGCTTCATCTGTGATCCAAACATATGTAATATATATATTATACAATGATCAAGCTCCAGCGCAACCAAGCAAAAGAAAAGATTAACTAAGCAATTTGACGTTTGAAACGTAAGTAGCGCACATAATTTCAGTTGGAATTTTTCATAATAACCTACAAGAGTTTGTTAGCAAATCAAAGCCACGTCGATGCTTGTAGCAGCTATTTTACACATCCAGAAGTATGTGGGGTACGTTTCAATTAAACCGGTCCAACTCGGTAACAGAGTATGGCTTACGCAGAAGTACTTAGGGTATGCTTGGCTAACATAAATTGCTTCAAGAACCAGCCAGGACGCTTGTAAACTTGGTAAGTCGGTCTAAATTGAAGTAAACTAACGTTATCTCCAACGCAGCTAGAAACTGCTTTCTTGGCAAAGAACTGCATTTATTGAAACTGTGCGAGCAGCATCACAGTGTGTCTCATTTATAGCATTCTGATTAGTAAGTCATCATCATTATCATTTAACTTACGGCACTGTTTGTCCAAAACTTACGGGCACTAGCCTAAACAGTGTCCCTCACCACTGATCAGAAATTACCTTCTATCTATTATTTTCTCTTAGAATCATATAAACCAATAATTTCAAGTTTCCTACAGAAGAACATGTAACAAACGTATGTGTAGTAAAGGAAGGCGACTGGAGACAGAGCGAAAGTGTATATTCTACGCTCCAAGCTTTGTAAGCATATTCGATTTGACGCAGTATACGCAATGGTGTATAGTGGAAGGCATTTTTTTGCTCTGGGTGTCCAAAAATCGACATATTTGATCGATAAATAAACATTATTAGCTTCCTCAGTCTCCTTAAAGTTTCAGAAAGGCAATAATACCACCGCAATACATTAAGTTTAATGTAAAAGTTATTTTTAATGTAGTTTAAATCCACTATACCTTGATATCTTCCTTCATCTGTTTTACTATATATAAATTTCGAAGACTAGGTTCCGGATCCGGTTTAAGTGGACGGTTCCGGTTATTCCCTGCCGACTGGCTGTCGTTAGTGAAGGAGATGGCCCAAGATCGTGTAGCATTCAAGTTCAATATTGGTCAAGTGGTCAGCCCCATAGTGTGATGCATGCTGATAGGCTGTTGTGGCAAAACCATACCGGAACCGGAATTCCGGTTTAAAAATTTGACTTCAAATTGTCCATAATTTTTTGCTTTTATATAAGTTGTCCAAACATGCGCAATGACAAAGTTCCAACACAACTAAACAAAAGAAAAGATTAACTTAGCAAACTGCGATAATATAACAAACTTATGTCCAGTAAAGGTAGACTACTGGAGACAGAGCGAAGGCACTTATTCTACGCTATATGCAAGTATATTTATGATTGGAGACAGAGGGAATAATGTCATCGCAATACAGTAAGATTAATGTAAAATTAATTTTAAAAATTATAAATACACTGTACCTTCGCTTCTTCCTTCATTTGTTTTACTATATATAAGTTTCGAAGACCAGGTTCTGGTTATTCCTTATTGCAAAGATTTACATTTGTTTCGGCAAGTCGTCTAGAACGACAGAAATTTGACGTGTATAGAGGTATTTGTTAGCGGAACTTTTCTTCACATTTCGTCATGTAACGTTTTTCTCAATAGGAGTCGGTTTCGATACAGACGGCCGTTGGATGTATACTGGTGGTGAAGACTCCACGGCACGCATATGGGATTTACGTGTTAAAAATGTGTCGTGTTCCAAAATTTTTCAAGTTAGTTATAACTTTATCATGTCTGCTATGTGCTATTCAATCAATTGTTTCCTGAGGTTGTAACATAATTTTTACAAAATTATGAAAGTTGCCACTGCTCACGCTATTCTAAATGCGGTTTTGTAGAATCTTGATTTTTTGACGGTTTCACAACGAAGTCGTACTAAATCTGGTGTCATATCTTCGAGTGGGCGCATATTAGCAGATGCTTTTGTTAATACTTGATGCATTTCACTCTGGGCCGACGTTTATAATGAATATACGGTTTGAATTATCATGGATTACACAAAACAGAAGGTTCAACCTTTCATACTGTTTTCGCGTTATTCGCCGTATAGTTTGCGCTATAAGTGAAAATTGAAGTGCAGCTCCTTAATTTATCATCGTGTTATTTCTTTATTATTTAGTGAGTAAAGCAACTACAGTGTAGTACTGAATGCTTAATGCGCTATTGCTGGATTGGTTTTTAGCTTGTATTCTGTATTATAGCGAGTAAGGTAACGAAGACCATGCACAAATATAAAAAATCTGGTTCAGTTCAACAGTGTTTGGCTTGTTACTTGTTTTCGGTATTTTACTGATTGAAATAACAGAGAGAAATGTTACGACGGAAAAGCACTTTATTTTGCACTTAATACGTCAAGATTATAATATATTTTGAAACACCACGTAAAATTCCATACCCAATACAGCAAAATTCTTCAAACTGATTTTTGTGATAATGCTGCTAATGTAGTTTTGCGAGCGTCACATAACGAGGAATTTTTCTTCAATTCTAGTTTAGGCAATTATTTTGTTAACTTTCGGAAATATAGCAAAGTTTGTTGGCATTTTCGTATGTTATTTTGCCACATTATCTCTGCAGAAGTTTCCCTAAGCGCATATAAAAATATTTGTTGATTTGATTCTAATATTACCCGAAGCTTAAAGCATGAGGATCAGTCCAACATAATGTCAATTATTTTGGCTTGCATCATGGTTTTTTGTTTTCTCCCACCTCGAAACCGATTTTGTATTTTATATTTTAGCATTTTCTCTTTTATATAGCAGGCAGTATTATAAATTCAATACACACAGGAAACTGTATCTCTTCTAATGTTTATTTTGCTCTACATTAGATTATATAACATTGTTTTCCAAATACTGTTGAACTTACCGGTATGTTTGTAGTTTAGGTATCTAATCCAGTAAACAGTGTTTGCTTGCATCCAAACGGCTGTGAATTAATTGTTGGTGATCAGGGCGGAACCGTGTATTTGTGGGATCTTCGTAATGATCATAATGAGCAGCTAACACCTATTCCTGGTATGCCTATTTAATTTTAACAACAGTAATTGTATTTGATTCGCGTAGGGTGTCAGAGGTACAAACAGCGTGTCAAGAATTACTGTTATTTTTGAGCTAACGAATATTGAGCTACATATTACAGTGCTAACATGTAGCGACTAGCAGTAATTTCTGGCATGCACTTTCATTTTGTATAATAGTTTGAAGTTTCCGAACCTAAAAATGCCGGGATTTCGATGTCCGATTGAATGGCGTCCAAATCTTCACCCGATAGAAGGCAGCTCGACCATAGCGTATACTTTCTGCTTCTGATGGCGCTACGGAAATTGGAATAAAGGCTATGGTTTAGCTTGGGAAATCATGACGTATCCAAATTTTTAGAAATGTGTATTATTTCAGCAGTTATTTTGCGCTACATCGGAAAAACCGCCCCATGCTAGGTAACTGGATACCGGATGAGAAAAACACATGAATTTCACTACATATCGGTAGTAACTTGAATTCCGCTTCCTGTGATAATCTTGTTGTGGTTCCAGCAAAAGCAAAACCCTGCCTGGAACCTGAACTCTTGTTTACAAATCTATATATTTTTGCTTGATGAGTGGATGATACATGGTTATATGCACAGCAGGGAGTAATTGAAATTCCGATTGGTGAGCAGAATTTTGGAGACAGGTACATGTTTCGTCTAATTTTTGCCAGAATCGAACTTCGGGATTCATGTCTTTTCGATATCTGCCTGGCAAATTTGTAATAAAAGCTTTCCATTGTATAATCATAATTGCTTCACAAACTAAACCGAATGTGCAACAATATTCTCGGATTTATTTTGTATAACAAAGCATTTCACGTCTTTATTTTCACTATGGTACCTTTAATTAGATCTTTAACTTCCCAACAACCTTCTCTCCGTATTTACTAAGCATCTATAAGACACAGTTAACGTTAACACTGATCAATCAAACTCTAACACAATGTATTATTTTTGAAGTACTCCACAGTCCAGAATTTGCTAATAGCTATGCCATTGGCAATCGGTTTCTGCGTAGTATTCTGTGACAAACTAATGTCAATTGTCAGCTGGTTTGCATGGGCTCGTGCGACCGCAACATAAAATATTTTGAGTATTCAATTTTCGTCTATCACTAGTAATTCGCTGGTGAGGGAAAACCGGCAAGCGTGGAAGGTCTGTGTTTATCGCCTAATCTGAGGTTCCTGTCAGCCTTAGATGTGCAACAATACAACCAGGGTAGTACATTAAGAGAAACGGTGACTTTAAATCTTAACTACATATTAGTGTTTTGTCTGCGCAATTAATGTGAAAAAATGGTGCATACTCGAGAGATGGTGGCATGCGCGAGTGTCGACAGAATGTCAAATATTGTGACAACTGCCAAACGTGTCTTTTTTAGTTAAATTCCACAATACACGTCACAATGTTACACATATTTTGATCTTGATTTTTCAGATATGCGGAGGCTAACACTATGGGCTAAGGAATTTTAAAAATTGTTTGGTTTTTGATTTCGTGGTGCAAGTTGGTAAATTAGCAGTTAAATCTAGTAGGTTTTTACTCTAGTCATGTAGGAATTGTTACATTTTATCGTTATATCAAAAGTCGATGATAGTCGACTCCGCTGAAGAGTGTGACGCTCTTCAGTTTTGGCCTTACTATCGCCTGCGGCACGTCTTGGCTGCCCCCGCCCAGGTTTTCTTCGTACCAAGTGGGTCTTAAACATGGTCCACCCTACTAATGCTCTTGCACCACCACATACAAATCACCACAGGTTTTCGCCCCACAGACTTATATCCCACCCAAGTTTTTTACAACTAAGCTCAGAAGACTCCCGACCCCCAACTTTTCAACCCAACAAATTCAGACCCTCTCAGGTTTACGAACCACTTTTAAACACTTTCCGCAGGTTTTCGACCCCTAAAAATATAATTTTAAGGTGCAGTTTAGTTGTTCAAAAACCTCGGTGGGCAATAAGTAGACGGTTCGAAAACCTGGGGGGTCTGTTGCGCATAAGATTAGCGCAAATGTGTTAGAGCTTTAATTTGCATATCGTGGCGAACGGAGGCTAGCTAATGTATTGTGACGGTGTGATTTTTTTGGTCACGCGGTGATGTGTATAGGTGCATTCAGTTGTGTTAGATCCATATTTGGTCAATAAATATTCGTTTTAAACGCTCTGGAAATAGGAAGATTTCCATATGGTGCCGCAAAGATCGTGCATGTGACCGAATTGTGATTTTTCGAAATCGATTCAACTGGTTTCAACGGCAATTTGACCGTTAAAAGGACAAATATTCAATCGTGATTCTACAAATTCCAGGGTATTTTACCAATTAATTCGGTAAATAAACGATTTCGTCCAAATTTGCCGGTTATTGCGGCAAAACTATTGCTCTTCAAACGTCTGTCGCTCAATTTTGCCAGTTCAATTGGCAAAGACTTTTGTTTCCGCGCCATACCTGCCAAGTACCGAGCCACGCGTCACAATTCAACGCGAGGATCCAACTCAATTTGCCCAGTAAAGCGGCAAAGTCATTCTCCCGATCGCGTTTTCCGTTGGCCAGTGATAGTCCTAGTCCCGACGTTAGTGGATCCATTTGCTGACCAATCCAATCGCGATCGGTAAGTATAGTATAAACGGGGAATATTGCGATTCGGGGATTTGGGGGTCGTGGCTACCGTCGTCCAAATAAGGTTGTAAGACAAATTTACAACGGTTTACACCCTTGATTATTTGTGAGGGCAAAGCCACAAATTCGTTATCAGCCATCGCGAGAGCTCATCTTTGTCACTTCCGGCGCGGCCGATCGTCCGTTGTGAATCAAAATCAAGGTTGTGAGTTATCGTTACAACAGTTCAAGGTAATTTGTTTCCGCAATCGTATTTGGTTCAGTTTGTAAAACAAAGCTACAAATTTTTCGATGGTTCTATTTGGTAATGCATCTAATTATAGTCAATTTGTAGGGTAAATCTACAAAATTTCGTTAACCAATCCTATCCGAAGTTGCTGAATTCACTCAAATTTGCAGTAGTGCACCGATTCCACAGGTATCCAAACCGAAAGCACTTTGTTAGGTAAAGTAACAATATTTCGGGGCGAGCCGTAAAAAGTGTCAGGTAAAGTGGCAATAAGATATCCGGGTGCATTCGATTGGATTCAACTGTAACAGCAACAACTAACGCATAGCTGCTCAAAATGGATCAGAAACAACTGACCGTCCTCAAGCAACAGCGCAATGGTTATGTGACGAATGTCAAGAACCAGTTGACGAAGCTCGACGCTCTCAAGAAAAAGAAGGACGATCCTGCGATTATCGATGACATCAAGCTCTTCCTCAGTTCGACCCAGCAATTTCAGTCGAAAATTGAAGATCTTGATTCGAGATTCTCATGTGCCTCGACACCGACGCCGAAATTGCTGCAGAAGCACTTAAAGCGAGCGAGTTACAAGACACTATCGTAGATGCCATCGGGTACGCTGGGATCATATTGTCCAGTTTAGCGAATCTCCCCACGCGTCGGGAAGAAGACGAAAGCAACGAAGCGTCGGCACAACAGCGGCAGCAAGTAAAGCTCCCAAAACTTGAAATCGAGCAATACAATGGTGATCCGCTCCGATGGCAGGAGTATTGGGACAGCTTCGAGTCGACAGTTCACAACAATGCTGACCTAGCCGAGATCGACAAATTCAAGTACCTGCGATCATTTCTCACGGGTGACGCCTTGTCGATGGTCGAGGGTTATCGATTGACGAAGGACAACTACTCGACGGTTGTCGACGCGCTAAAGCAGCGGTTTGGCAATCAGGAAATAGCCATATTTGCACACTTTGAGAAACTTCTTGCAATTAGCCCGTGCGACGAACCAAAGCTCCGGAATGTGTACGATGAGTGTGAAAAACACATCAGAAGCCTGGTTTCTCTGGGATTAACTGAAGACACCTTTGGTCAGGTCTTCACTCCGATCATACTCTCCAAGCTGCCGAGGTTTGTTCGTATTCAACTTCATCGACTCAACGGGACGACACCATGAAAGCTGTCCAAATTGCGGGAGCTGATGAAAGACGAGATACAAGCACGTAGGATGAGCGATCTGTATAGCTCGAAAACGTTCGGCGCCACTGGGGCGTCATCAAAGAATCAACAACAATCAAACAATCAACAACAATCAAACAATCAATCAACAGCGGCGAAGCATCACCAACAAAGTAACCAGCTCAAACACCGGCATCCAACTCAAACGGTTCTCACTGGACCGACGAAACCATCCATCCGATGCACGTTCTGCCAAGGATCACACTTCGCAGATCAATGCCGGAAGTTTCCGACGCTGTCACAACGAAAAGCAGCCATCCAAAATCAGTGCTTCAGGTGTCTCGGCGATGGTCATACCATCCGGAATTGCAGCAGGACAAAATTTTGCTTCTATTGCAAGAAGGACTCGCATCATAGCAGTCTTTGTCCAACAAAGTTTCCTGATTCACCGTCGTCGACAGCGGCGAGCAAGCTCGCAACCAGTGGACAACATGGCAACAAGGGTGCAACATCGAAGCAGAAGATGATTGGTGGTCCCAAAGATTCGTCGCTCATATCGGGTGGAAGCCATGTACAGATGCAGATGGCCATGGTCGACATCCCCTCCAAAGACGGTACAGTGCCTGCGCGGATTTTCTTCGATACCGGAAGCAGCCGTAGCTTTATCACGACAGCACTCGCCAATGTCATTCAGTATCGTGATGATGGCGAAGAAGTCATCTCTCTGGCAAAATTCGCCAACAACCGGCGGTCTACGAAGGTCTATAAATGTGCCAGCGTCAACATTCCAGTGACCAGTGGTTCAAATGTCAGTATATCAGAGTTGATAACTGACTTCATCTCTGCTCCCATCCACAAACATCCGATCAGTATCACGCGGAATCCAATATTGTCCAAAATTCCATTGGCCGATCCGCCGTGTCTTCACGACGAAACAGTTCCGATCGACATCCTTATCGGGACGGATCACTATTATGACTTCATCTCCTCCGAGCGCATCACTCTACCAGACGGAATGATGCTTCTCGGCTCCAACCTCGGTTACATCGTCACCGGGAAAGTTCCAATCGGGTCTGAAATTCAAGCGAGCGCGGTCGTGATGTTCCTTCCGTCAACAGATAACACGGCGACCCACAACGATATCGACTGCTTTTGGGCGTTAGAAGACATTGGGATCAAGGATAACGCCTATAGACATGATGATGACGCGGCAATGGAATCCTTCAAATCCACGGTGCGATTTGCGAACGGACGATATGAGGTGACGTGGCCGTGGAAAGTCGAACATCCAGACCTTCCGACGAACAAGGGGCTTGCACTCGGACGACTGACCTCAAATCTCAAACGACTTCGTACTCAACCAAAGCAGCTCGCCGAATACGATAGAATCATTCAGGATCAGCTGCACGCAGGCGTTATTGAAACTGTCGACGACACCGATAAGTCTCCAGGACCCCTGGTCCATTACATTCCACACCACGCCGTCGTTCGCGCTAACAAGTCAACAACAAAATTGCGAGTGGTCTACGATGCCTCCGCGAAATCTTCAAAATCGTAACTGAGCCTCAACGAGTGTCTGCACAGAGGGCCGGTTATACTCCAGGATCTGTGCGGGATGCTGCTTAGATTTCGCTTATCGGCCATTGCTATCGTGTCGGATGTCGAAAAAGCCTTCTTACAAGTTGGGCTACAAGAACAGGAGCGCGACGTTACGCGATTTCTGTGGCTCAAAGATGTACATCAACCCCCAACAGCTTCCAATATCTGGGTACTACGCTTCTGCCGAGTGTTATTTGGCGTCATCTCCAGTCCGTTTCTGCTTGGCGCAGTGATAAAGCATCACCTCGAGCGGCAGAAATCGGATATCGCATCGGACATCGCAGGGAACCTATACGTCGATAATGTTTTGGCGGGTCGAAACAATCTCTCCGACGCGATAGAATATTACGAAGAAGCGAAGAAACTGTTCGATGCCATATCGATGAACATTCGGGAATGGTACTCGAACTCGGCGGAGTTCATGGATCACGTCCAGCCGGATGACAAAGGGAAGGACGTCGTCCCGAAGGTTCTGGGTTTGACGTGGCAACTCAAGGAGGATACGCTTGGATGCGCTGGATGTGAAGCCAACTGTAGGATCACAACAAAACGACAACTGCTCCAATGCGTCTCATCCGTGTACGATCCCTGCGGATTCTTCTCGCCAGTAACAATCCGTGGCAAAGCTCTGGTACAAGAAGCGTGGATGAACAACATCGGCTGGGATGATGAAATTTCACAGTCAATGTGTGAAAAATTTGAGCCGATAAAGTCAGATTTGGCTACAATCTCAACAGTCGAAATTCCGAGATTCATTGGAAGCAAGGGCAACAGCGAGCATCAGATCAATCTTCACTGCTTCTGCGACGCTTCATCGCAGGCTTATGCTGCTGCGTGCTACTTGAGCATTGTCGGCCTCAATGGGTCCACTTCCACTAACCTGCTGTTCGCCAAAACGAGACTTGCTCCAATCAAACCGGTGACACTTCCACGCCTCGAGCTCTGGCAATCCTCGTTGGAACACGCATCACAACATTTGTTCAACGGGAACTTCGAACCCCAATCAACAAAATTACCATATGGTCTGATTCAAATTGCGTGCTGCGGTGGATCGCTTCTAAAAAGCATCTGCCTGTCTTTGTGAACAACCGCGTTAGAGAAATCAAGTCGAAAATCGGTTTTCGATATCGATACGTCCCGACGCTCTGCAATCCAGCGGACATTCCTTCCCGTGGGATGTGTGTGGATGATCTGCGAGATTCTGCCCTCTGGTGGCACGGTCCTCAATTCCTCAACTTACCCGAACAATTCTGGCCCGAAGGCGATATATCGCAACTTGCGGAACCTACCGATGATGGTCCAACTGCTGACGTCACGGTGATGACAACCGTGGTACAACCAGTCGGAGTCTCATCGATTGTGGACATCAACAGATACTCTTCAGCAACAAGGTTGCTTCGCGTTACTGCGTGGGTTCAACGATTCCTCGACAAGTGTCGGAAGACGTCAACCAACGGTGGAGCGTTAACCATCGATGAGATCGGTCAAGCAGAACGACAGTGGGTAGCGGCGGTGCAATCCACTGCATTCCCAGAAGGCATTCACAATAAACAAGCGGCGACGCTCGTAAAACGTCTTGGCATATTCAGCGACGAGGATGGCCTCATCAAATGCCGCGGTCGCCTGCGATGGGCGTGCCTTACAGACGACGCAAAGGAGCCGCGATTTCTTCCAAAGAACAATCGGTTCACAGACATGATGATTCAGCAATGCCACGAGAATCTTTTCCACGCCGGCGTCCGCCACACTTTGGCACAACTACGGCTCAAATATTGGGTGCCACAAGGGATATCCCAAGTCCAGCGCAAATTGAGAGCCTGTTTAGTATGCCGACGAGCTGACTGTGGACCATTCAAACCGCCGACCAGTCCACCACTTCCATGGTTTCGGGTGTCTCAATCCCAACCGTTCGAAAACGTCGGAATTGACTATCTAGGTCCTCTCGATATCAGGATCGGCAGCGCGCCTGATTCTGTCCAGCGAGCGTGGATTTGCCTCTTCACATGCTGCGTCGTGCGAGCAGTGCACTTGGAAGTAGTGACCGACGCAACAACGGAACAGTTTCTACTGTGCCTCAGAAGATTCTCGGCGATATATGGTAGACCAGCGATCGTCGTGTCTGACAACGCCAAAACCTTCAAATCTGTGAATAAAACACTGGCCGAAGTGTTCCAATCATCCGAAGTAGTCGATCACGCTACTACCCATGGCATCCGTTGGAAATTCATTCCGGAACTATCCCCGTGGATGGGAGGGTTCTATGAGAGACTCGTAGGGTCCGTCAAACGCGCACTGCGGAAGGCCGTTGGTAAACGGTGTCTTTCGCTCATTCAACTGCAGACGATAGTAACCGAGGTGTCGGAGATTGTGAATTCCCGTCCACTGGTTGCGATAGACAACGACGTTAATGAAGAAGTTTTGACACCAGCACATTTCCTATCGAAGCGGAATCGGGTTGGCTTACCTTCATTCAAAGCTAGGGCCGGTGATACTAGCGACGACGAATACTTTTCGGGTAGACAACCTATCCATAGCAAGCTGATCAACCACTGGAAGAAAGGCCAAAAACTGCTGGAACAATTTTGGCAGATATGGCGGAACGAGTATCTGGCATCACTCCGAGAGCGTCCGTCCCCAGCGCTCGCAGAGCGAAACTCAAGTAACGTTGATCCAGCACCTGGAGTCGTTGTGCTCATCAAGGACGATTTGCCACGGTCACGATGGCGAATGGGCATTGTGGAGGCCCTGATTCGAAGTGGGGATGGACATGTTCGTTCAGTGACGGTCAGACTTGCATCAGGCAAAAGACTCAATCGCGCTGTCAAGCAGTTGTATCCTATCGAATGCACTCCGGTTAGTGAACGAAATAAGACAACTGAGGGGGTTAAGTCTGATACTTCTACCGCTCGATCGCGTCGACAGGCCGCTGTTAACGCTCGACATGCAATTCGGACAATGGCTGTCGACACTTGTAATCTCGTTTCTATTTCAGAAATGGCAAACACAGTTTACATCGTCCGGCATGATCGACCAGTCTCACGGTTCTACACTTTCCCTGCAATTCCATGTGGAAATCACACCGCAACATCGATCGAGATGATCCACGGCGCCGTTCAATTGGTGCAAAACAACTTTGCATCCGACGCCATCCGACTGCTGAAGTGTCTTCCAATGCGGCGTAATCCAATCAACATCACTACGTTTGTGGCCGGAAAGATGGGAAATCAACGAAGCGCACAGTCGTATCTTAAAGCTCCGTCCATCTACTATAGCGTCATGGTCCATCTACTTCAAAGCGGCAACAACCCATTTCACAGTGAATTCGTCCGCCTATCCGCAAAGTACCCGGGTCAGAATATCGCCTTCAATGTCCCCGGGACCGACAACTCCGAAAGCTTGGTGTGGACCTGTGGACTTCGACCCAACGCGATACTGAACAACGTGTCCGAGCATCCGTTCCCGGGATTCAATTGCTATGGCACTCTGTTGGCGATAGCGTACAGCCGTTTCAACACTGGCGATTATGGCGAGTTCGCGGCAATGCCCCATTTGATGGCGCCGAATCTCCTTGAGCCCACCACGTACTCCAAAACCATCCTGGTCCTATCCGACAGCCAATCACGCCAAATTGCGTCCATCAACGGCGGGACGGTCGTTGTAGTACCGGGCGGGCAATATCACCACTTGGCGGACGAAGTGCGGCGACGGCGTTTGCGACTTCGTGATTACGCCTTCGTCGTGGTTATCTGCGGTGTCAACGTCGCACGGCGAGCAATTGGTCAACGGCGCTGGGCTGCATCATGGGAGCCTCTGCGACGAGAATTGGAAGTCATGCGGAATTTTCCGCAGTCGCGCGTCATCATGCTATCCGCGATCGGCGTACCCAAGGCTCGTCAGAACCACGCTGTCGAGCACACTGCTTGGATGGAGCAAGAATTCCAACATCGGTTTCCGGAAGACCACTTCACATATGTCAACTTGGCGCAACCGGGACCGAGTAACAACTTCCTGGATGCAGAAGGAAATATCAACGTCGCGCGGTGGTTCAAAACGGATGGAATCCACGTCACCCACGCTGGATGGCGTCAATTGTACCGGGTGTGCATCCGTCATGCTCCAGGAATGCGCAATATCGGGTATCAAGTCAGTCCGGACATCTATCCCCATGGGCCGCTTGCGTAAATTGCCAGTCAATGTGGCAATATTACGCAATTCAATAAGATTGTCAGCTAAATTGACAATATGTACTATATCAGCAATGTGCGGGACAACGGGTTTTGGTTTCAAATTGCCCAGTAATGGGGCAATACTTCAATTATCCATACACAAATGCTTTCAAATTGTCCAGTAATGGGGCAATATCTCAATGCGGCGCGAATCGGGCTCAACCACACGTCACAAATGACGGGTCATTCACTATCGATGATAGAAGATTTAGTGAATTTAGAAATCTGAAAATAAAAAAATTCTTTGGCGGGAATGTTGCGCATAACATTAGCGCAAATGTGTTAGAGCTTTAATTTGCATATCGTGGCGAACGGAGGCTAACTAATGTATTGTGACGGTGTGATTTTTTTGGTCACGCGGTGATGTGTATAGGTGCATTCAGTTGTGTTAGATCCATATTTGGTCAATAAATATTAGTTTTAAACGCTCTGGAAATAGGAAGATTTCCATAGGGTCTGGATATGGTGGTGCAAGCACATGTGTAGGGTGGGCTATGTTGTCGACCCACTTGGTCGAAAAGATAAAGTCTGATAGGGTTGAAAACGACAGTGGGCGATAGTAAGGGAAAGATGAAGAGCGTCACATTCTTCAGCAGATTCGACTATCGTCGGATCTTGGTTATATTAATTACACAGTGCAAGTTGGAAAGTTTCGGCATATATAAGTCACAACCTTCACAAAAGACAATTTTAAGAAAAATTGTAAATTATAGGTCCCTTATTATATTGTAACGAAGAATAATCGAACGTAGGGTTTTTTATAGTGAATGCAGCACTCTAGACTTTTGGGAATGTCCGACTGTCGTTACGAAAAAGATGAACTCTGATGCTTTGATACAATGTACCACTTAAGTCAAATGAATACCCCAAAAATACTCGAATTAAACTCTCAGCCTGGTCTATAGGCTATAATACTATCACTCTCTATGCGTGTATACACAAATAATTCCACTCTACCTATTCTCAGCAAAAGAAGTATGCGCGGTGTAATACAATAATAACTGTACAAGTATACTGTAGTTAAAGCCAAACAATTACAATTGAAATGATGAGCAAAGTACGCTAATTCAAAATCCCCAACACATAATCCACCAAACTGACCAATCAGTAAAATCTTCGAACACAAAAAGTAAATATTGTTAAAATATCGCAAAAGTGAGCACATGCTCTTTAACACTCATCATTATGCCACAGTGTCTCTATCTTCACAGGAGATCTTTGTACCGCCTTAATGTCCAGAAGCCGCGTGACTGTCCACAATAATAGCCAAATACTAGGATGCTGAGGAGCAGCTCGAACAAACAACCGATAAGTAGAGATGCCTCTATGCCGTAATATAAATGTACTAATATTCACACTCTTTAAGCCGCTGGGGAACAGAAGTAACCTGTTAATACCACCACAATATAAGACTGACTTACAATAACCGCAGAAGAAAATCACTAACGAACTTCCAACCGACGAACAAAACAAACAGTCGCACAATAACTAACGAATCACTTTCGAATAACTGAAGTAAGCTAAGCAACAACTGTCGAATTCAATTACGGTACAACAAGAATGAGCCAGAGCAATAACTGACGAACTCTATGACGCTAGAACTAAAGTGAGGCCTCGAGTGGAGCGCGTGCTGGCTTAAATACCCATCTCCCAGTCAAATCAAATGTTATCACAAAGTGATTTCTGGATTTAAGTAACATTTTATATCTTTATCCCAAGGCAGCCCAGTAGGTTATTATTAGCAATATGTTTTGACTTATCCCGCCCGACAACGATGCTGTACTAGAACAACTATACTTCAACGCTGTATGAATCAATATCTGACTCAAAACAACTTCAATATGTCCTATTAATAACTTGTTTATAAAGAGAATAATTCAAATGCCAATCCCAATCGAAATATGAACAACGACCAACTAATTTGTCCCGATAGCTTAAACCAGTTCGTAAAGAAACAAGTTAGAAAGAACTTAAAACAACAGACTAGCTTGATTGTTCTACACTTTTACAAATGTATACCCCAAACTCAATTGTGCGGCAAGACGAATTTAGTATGTATATGTAGACTACTCACAGATAACATACATACTATCGCAGTGACATACAATATAAGTTGCTCTGATAAAACGTCACAAAATTGCTCACGCGACCTAGTAAACTCTAAGAAAGCCAGATATATATAGACCTATATTTTAAACACAAATGGTTATATATGAAGACACGGGTAGGTAGGAGCACCTACGTAAAATTTTAACCAATTCCTGAAAAATGAAATCAAACAAAATGTGTTGATAGGCAACAACTCGTGCAAGTATAAAGTATTGCATCCATTCATACACGTGCTATTTGCCGGTAGTTACTGATGTGTACAATCGTGTGAGAATCATACACGAATGAGTAAATATAAGTATCACAGTTACAGCCAGGCATTAAGAATTGATATAGTTATCTCAGCATTGGACATAAATTCCAGGCAACATAAGTTATGAATAGTTGATACTAACCAGATAAACATATTATGCTTCAAAACTAAAACAAGTTCGCATATAAGCGAAATATACTCCTATCAAAACAAACACTAGCCGTTTCAGTAATGCCCTTAATATTTACACATTTATATTTTAAATACATAACAGCATATATATACAAATGTTAAAGGAAACTGCATGTGTATACTTATATAAGCATTTAGTGTAATCCAAATCAACTTGAATGGTAACCTACGGCGCCATAGGTGACGGCAAAAAATTTAGTAATTTAGGTGAAACCATCAATTATTGAAACTAAATGTCAGAACTAAATAATAGTGCTAGCAACAAGTCCTAAGGAACAAAAAATATTACCAGTATATAACTACGTAATCAGTAGTAGTCATACTCACCCATAGGTAATAGGGACATTGATAAGACAATAAATACGTATAACCGTAACGCACACAAAAAGTCCGATAAGCACAAGCAGTTCTAGCGGATTTCCGCATGAATCATTAAGCTATAATATATATGTAATCATTGTTTGCCAATACGCAATAAAAAATTCATATTCCCAACAAAGCGTACAGAATAGGTTGAACTAAGCACACCGTACGGTTAAACAAAAAAATTAAGTCGATTAACTTATTTTAAAGCTAATTAAGCTTTGTACCCCAACGTGAAATCAGTATTGTGGTTAGACGTGCAGAAAAATGTGTAATCAAACGGAGTAAATATATAATTATAAACATTTAATTGAGCTAAATCGCATTAAATTATTAAATTTAACATTTAAATTCGCATACATACAACCATCTTGTATAATACGCACATAAGATGTCCAAAAACTCCGTTAATAGAAAAAGCAGTGCTGCTAATGTTAACTAATAAATTTAATAAGAATTAAGTTTACGAATATAGTCCTTTTTACACAAAGAATTTTACACATGTACGGCTGTACTTTAAACGACTTAAATGAAACCGTAGAAATAAGAGAAAACCATAATCCACAGTTCTTATAACAACCATCTATAGACCAGTTGTATAGTGCAAGGCAAAGCAATGTTGGAATTTTATAATGCAAAGTCACGCGGCGAATGATACCCCTTAAAGTAGGTTGATTTAGCTCCAAATAAAACAATTTATAAGTTAAAATACATTATGAATAGCTTTACTTTCATAAATCTCCGTTGGAGGGGACTAAACAATAAGCCAATGGTTTAGATTGCCCCACGAATACATACGAGCTACAAAAGCTTGCTTATGAGCTTAACAAATTCATGTTCATTAAAGATACGTAATTACAACTAAGAAAACGAGCCGCGGTTATCCCTAATTTTGGGTTGCGTTGAAAACCTAAATGTAAAAGATCAAATTTATCAACACCTAGCAGAAATCAAATAATTTCTGTTTTACCATCGTTATTACATACTATTTCATGGCACAATTCAAAATTGAATACGCTTACGACGCTATATGTGTAATATCAAATCCGTATATAGGCATATATATATATACACTTACGCATATATATCTAAAAATAATTTTTACTGTACCGCTTTGAAGAAGTAATTTTTTCTAATATCTTATGAAACAACGCTCATTCTGCAACCCAAAACATAATCAGAATATCTCAACCTGTCAGTAACTATGTAAGTCACACCCATAGTGCTAAAGATTTTTGTGACATTAAAGATGTAAAGCTTCATTAAAAATCGTTTAGTTCAAAACCGGTAAACGAAATAACTCAAAACTTCTGCAGATTTTTCACCATAAGTATTAAAATCAGATCAATAGCATGGCTATAGAAATTACTTAGCCATTTATTTTTGAATTTTAGTCATTTAAATTTGTATAAAAAATAAAAAAACAGTCCCAGCGAAGCAAGCATAGTAATACGTACATAACGGAATTGACGCGAAATTTTAAAATAGTAACAACGCTTTGTCCAATATGTATGTACCATTACCGAGTAAATATTTCCGAATGTATAATTCATTAATCTTGATGAGCCTCTTCAGGCCACAGTACTATCAGGTTAGGCAAAAAGGAGTACATATATATAGTAGGACCAATACAGTGATAATCTGTTTTTACAATACAAATAAAATAAAGTAAAATACAAATATACCGCCGTCAGTGGCTGAATGGGGGTTCATCAGAAATTCCCTCACTTTTCTTACACGATCCAATGTAATAAAATCATATTTCATTAAATTATAAAAAAAGGAAAATATTACATAAATGTAGTCTCAATTTTATCTTATTAATATGCATGCAAAACTGTAGATTACATATTCAGCCACCGGCAGCCAAAATATCTAAATTTCAATTACGGAACCAACAGATAAGAAATTAGCCGATATTCGTTGTAAATCACCAAGCGAACGCCGAACACGATGGTACTATGACTAAAATATAGCGCATTTAATAAAATAAATTTCAGGTCTAATTATTTCTCGTATTAAAAAAATTCTTTATTCTACTACGCTTTCTCAGTTTCAATAATAAATATGGGAAAATTATAATTTTTCGGAAGACCAGACACGAACAATACGGTGATAAAGATTTTATTTAGGCTGAAACACACGCAGGATTTCGGAATAATTTCCCTTAGCAGAAACCTAAAATGGCAACAAGCATTGTTAACAACTTATACCAATCTTTAAATTCCAAGCTTTTAGATGAGTGGGCATGTGATCCTTTACTGGAATAATTATTTTAAATTCTAACTGCGCAAAAAATATTTAACTGATAGGTAGTTAAATTGGATCCTTCAGCGTCATCTGTGGCTATTAATCATTATGTTTTTGTCTATTTTCGTTGCATCATATAATTGCTGCAAATCGAAAATACCAGTATAAGGGAAACTGAGCTGAGATGAAGCTAGCATGGTTCCACCTGTAGTGGTCGTTATGTTTAATCACCTGTAAAAGGCCGTGTGTTTGATATATACCACTTTAGGACGTGAGTGAACCCCTGAAACGATATAATGTGGACCTGACAGAATTGAAGATGTACCTTACTGGCATGTCAAATATACCATGATAACCTATCTGGAGCCCCAGACCAACACATGACCAATTAAGTGACGAAGCAAATTATCTTAGAAAATTAGGATCGCCTATGGTTTGCCGTAAGCCATTTCGGACAACCTGAAAATAATAGTACGGTCATGGTAGATTTTGTGTGATCATACCAATATTCAAGTTACCAAAAATGTATACATAGGTCCATTCTTAACACCTTATAACTAATCTAGAACCAAGCCAGGGAATAACCGGAACCGAAATTTACCGGAACCAGCAACCGGAACCGTCCATTTAAACCGGATCCGGAACCGGAACCTGGTATTCGAAATTTAGATAGTAAAAAAGATGATGGAAGAAATGACGGTATAGTAAACTTAATGTATTGCGACGGTATTGTTGCCTTTCTGAAACTTTAAGGAGACTGAGGAAGCTAATAATGTTTATTTATCGATCAAATATGTCGGTTTTTGGACATCCAGAGCAAAAAATGTCTTCCACTATACACCATTGCGTATACTGCGTCAAATCGAATGTGCTTACAAAGCTTGGAGCGTAGAATACAAACTTTCGCTCTGTCTCCAGTCGCCTCCCTTTACTACACATACGTTTGTTGCATGTTCTTTTGTAGGAAACTTAAAATTATTGGTTTATATGATTCTAAGAGAAAATAATAGATAGAAGGTAATTTTCGGATCAGTGGTCAGAGACACTGTTTAGGCTAGCGTTGGACCAACAGTGCCCGGCAGCTAGATCATAATGATGAAAGCTTTCTAAGCATAAATGAGACACTGTGATGCTGCTCGCACAGTTTCGATAAATACAGTTCATTGCCAAGAAAGCAGTTTCTAGCTGCGTTGCAGATAACGTTAGTTTACTTCAATTTAGATTGATTTAACAAGTATACAAGCGCACTGGCGGGTGCTTGACGCAATTTATTTTAGCCAAGCATACCCTAAGTACCTCTGTGTAAGCCATACTCTGTTACCGAGTTGGACCGGAGTAGTAGGAAAAAGGGGGGTTCTACTCCAGATGATTAATGACCTGTCAAATTTTTAGGAGAAATAATGATTAATTACCCCGGGTCACGTGACGTCATCTGGAGGGTGATTAATTAACATATCTAGCTAATCAATCAATCATAGCTGTCAAACCCAACAGTCCCAGCGCAACTGTAAAACCCAACAGTCCCAGCGAAGCTGGGTTCTCAGAAGCGAGGATAATGAATCATTAACCCAAAGGGTAATTATTCATTATCTGAGATTGTTGACAAATTATTATTCATAATATTTTATTATAAATACACCCTGCTGCATCCATAGATCAAGCCTATAGCCAACAGTACTCAGTGACCGACAATTAAAATAAATATCACAGATTGTCAACAACGTTCCAAAATGGGTCGTTTTGCGCCCATTTAAACACCTTCTCCTCTTCTTCGCCCCATTCCATATTTTCGTAGCATTTGAATGGTATATTTTCTTCTTCAATCTTTGGAATGGACCCAAAATTGATAAACTTTGCCACTAAGGTGTCGCATCCTTCAATGTTTCGTAACGGCTCCAAGCTGTTTTTCCATTCTACTAACAGCATCCGCTGTCCATCAGAATTCTCATCCTGAAGATAAAAATTTTAGTACTCCATAGTTTTCCAAAAAAGTCCCAGATTTTTTAGCATAGCTGTGAATAATTTCGTTGGCAACTGTACTTATTCTAGTACAAAAGCCTTTTGTTTAAACTATATATATATTTATTAAACCTACTTTACTTTGTGAAGTGGGTTAAAATGCTTTTTTGGTTTAATAACAGTGATATAAACCTGTGCATAATGAACATACGCGTAAACATCACATTTTATATTACGGATTGGCCACATACCATATACCAAATTTTGGCTCCGTTGTATTTGAGACATTTTTAATAAAGTTTAAACCTTCAATAACTTACCACACGCAATATTTTCTTTACATCATACTGTTCCTTTTCGCTGCAAATGTATTGCTGTGACAAGCATGGCACTTTTGTCATTATTGTCTCTTCGTTTTCGATCCATGAGGGCTTGCAGAAATATTTTGCTATCAAATTTTCGCAGTTATAGACATCGAACTCAGGCACCCATGACGGCGTCCACTGTACTTCGAACCACAGCGCATCACCCTTTTGATGCTGAAATATTTTCAGGATTCAATTCAATAATTTCGACTATTTTCTAATTTATTTTTAAAATTAGCTTTTTTTACCAGTGCTAATACCAAGCATTAATATACCAAAATGTTCCTGTTGATCCTCTAACAATTGAATACAAAGACAAATTTAACAAATTTTTTTCCTAAATTGTGGACAAGGATAACCACCCCTACGATTCACTAAGAAATTGTGATGGATGCTACTTCGAGCATAGGTTATAATTTTTGATCTTTAATAAAATTATTAACTACATAGCTGGTGCGTCTTGTTGAATTGTGGTTAAAAACTCAGCAGCACTTGGAGCTAGCTATGATAAACTATATATGTACCTGATTTTTAGTGCCGAGGAATGTGATCGTGAGTATGAGGAAATAGGTAAAACACATCTCGTTATAACTTATTTTAATATCTCGCAGTAAGATTTGTCCTACAATCCACACAATTATACACCTCAATCATATATTTTAAGCATTATAATAAAATGTTTCATGAGCAAGAGGCACTTGTCTCTATCATGGTGTCATGTGACAATGCATGATATTTTAACCACTAATCTGATAAAATACTACTGAACGCTAACCTAACGATTTCAACAAAGCATCAAGTTATGTATTAGAAGTCACCCTTCTATTCCTCTGCAAAAAGTAAAAAGTTAATTTTAATAGTTATATCATTTAAAAGCTTCTTGACGCAAAAGATACACACTCAAACCAACTTCTTATTCTCACAGGGAATCTCACAGCGCATTCGAATTCTCAACATCACTTACAAATGTGTATTTTGTAATCAGTGTATGCCTTCACCAAAGGCCCGTCTATGAAAAGCCAAATCTTTTTGATAGCACAACATTGCAAAACCTCGATACGTAAAAGTGTGGATTTGAATAAAGCGCCATAAATTTCGAGATCAAAAGCATTTATTGTCACTTCAGTGGATAGCAAACACAATAAAATGCTACTTACCCCGGCAATAAGATTCTCCACTTGAAACATGGGTTCCAGCGGAACTATAGCATAAGCGCCCATAATGATAAACGCTCGACAATGACACAGTCAATAACAAGAACAAAACTTCAAAACTTTCACTTTTTACCTAGTAAATTTCTCATATTTTCATCATATTTTATAGCATATACCAGCCCACATTATGACCTTCAAACATTTACGTAAAACATGTAGGCGCATTTTAAAGTGAAGATAACTTTAAAATTTTATAAATGAAATTTTCACATAGCATTTCTCTGGTTAAATCGCTTATCCCGGATTTTTCACGGAACGTGGTCTAATTAATGATCAGTTAATTAAAATCGAAAAATTCTTTTGTATGTGTGTTCTACAATAATTAATTATCACATAATTCCAAACTTACTTATTTTTAAATAAAATGGTAAATTTTAAGCACTACGAACTTAACACTAAGATCCGATTTTTACTGAATATTTTAAGCAGTGGCTAAAGTATTTCAAGAATTCCAGCTATTTAAAGTTGATAACTTTAATGTAATTGGGGCACTTTGAACACATTTTGGGTTTGTAGTATGAACCTTTGACGGGCTCTATCTCCTTACTGGGAGCCCAAATCACAAAAATAAGCTAATTTTTAAAAACTTGATGAAAGGTTTTCGGGTACAGGGAATCCAAAAATGTAGACATTGGGGCACTTTGAACACATTTTGGGTTTGTAGTATGAACCTTTGACGGGCTCTATCCCCTTGCTGAGAGCCCAAATCACAAAAATAAGCTAATTTTTAAAAACTTGAATAAAAGGTTTTCGGCTACGGGGAATCCAAAAATGTATACATTGAGACATTTTGAACAAGTTTTAGGTTTGTAGTATGGGACTTTGACGGGTTCTATCTCCTTAC
>JASANE010023764.1:0-24037 GCA_030248225.1 Trileptium ribeirensis | reverse complement strand
TATTGTCAATTCAAAAATCCGGCTCCGTCACTACACCTAAATCGCGGTTCGATGACTGTCTCGGATTGGAAAATCCGCCCAACCGTTATCGAGATCCAGGTTCGACAGAGACACACACAGGCAGGACCTCCTCAACCCCCCTCCAAAGCCAAATTGAAAATTCTCTTTCCACTCGCTCGCTCATTCCACTCGAATTTAATAAACGGTAAATCACGCATAATCCCGTAAGTTTTCCGCCCTCCTCCGACGTGTGCGGTGGGGGTTATTGCAGAACCTCAAGGAATGGGGGGTGAGCCTTACGTGGGCCGCCCATGGGGGAATCACCGTGTATATAGAATCAACCCCGTATAGACACTTGTGATGTATGACATGACAATGACTGTGTATTATAAACACACGTCCAAATAATATGCATATTTCTACTAAACAATATGTGTAATTACAATATAATGACAGTAATTTATTATTTATAATGTTATAAATATAATTTATAATATGTGCAATATGTAATTACAATTATGACATGACAATTTATGTAGTACGTATCAAATACACCTCCAAATGAATCCTATGGCACATTTTTGATTAAACAATATATAATTGCAATGTATTATAATAATACTAATTTATAATATTATAAATATAATTTATAATATAATTTACAATATATATATATATAATTACAATTATGACATGACAATTTGTATATTATATACACACGTCCAAATAATACGCATATTTTGATTAAAACAATACGTGAAATTACAATATAATGACAATAATTTATTTTTATAATGTTTTAAAATATAATTTATAATATGTGCAATATATAATTACAATTATGACATGACAATTTGTGTAGTATAAATACATGCCCAAACAATATGCATATTTTTTATTTAACAATATATGTAATTACAATATAATATAAAAATTTATAATATCTAATTACAATTACCTATGTATTTACAAATATTTTTACATTTTACAATCTCTAAATTTATATATATAATGTATATTTTTGGAAAATAACTTACAGGAACGGTGCTTGTGACCTCATTTTCTTCTGAATCTTGAGCGATTGCTGCAGCCAGTGATTGTCTATTGATCTAAATTAAAATCAAAACCTTTAACATATGTATTCGCGATAAAAAGACCATGAATGTATCTACCAATCTAAATGCTAAATCTAGCTAAATGAACGCCTAAGTCTAGCTAGGCGCCTAGAGTGACGACGTCACAAACTACCCTCTAAACTGTTTGAAAATAATTTAAATTCGTTTTTATATTAAAAATTGCATATAATTTAGTGTCTAGAAAAGATGAGAACCAAAACGTGGATTAACTAATTAAAAATATAAGTGGAAAAATTCAAGTACTTGGTGAGATAGAAATTACTGCAAATTCAGGCCTAAAAATGGATTTGTTCGATCACTTGGAATATAAGACGTTGAAGGCTAGACTTATACCTTATATAAGCAACCGAAAATTGGTCACATGCCCGAATCCGGAATTTAGCTAGATGCTACAAATGAAAATTAGCGAATTTATATTTTATATATAGTAAACTAGCGAAAATAGAATTCTTGCAAAAGAAACGGATCAAAAAGAGATTCGATGTCTGGTTCTGCGCGATGAGGACAGACTAGGTAGCGGGACGGGTCGGGCGGGACACAATTTTCTGTCCCACTTCGAACTATGATGACCTGGAAGCATGCTTTAGAGTTTGGCGGCATATTCTTTGTACATTGACCATAACAGCATTAGTACTTAGGCAGCTCACTACTTAGTGGGTAGGTATAAGTGATCCTTTGCCATATATTTATCGTGGAGCCTAGACAAACGATAAATAACAACCTTTCGGTTTAATAAATGATGGTATGGTTGTACGTTACCAAGAGCTTTGGGTGTTTGGAGCTTAAAGACCGAGTGAACCTGATGATATTTTCTAAAATACTAATAATACCAAAAATTTGACGTAATCGTACTCTGATTAATCCCAAAAAGCTTGAAAGCATATACAAAAAGCTTGAAAGCATATATGGAATAAATATAGCGGATTAGAAATATATTAAGAACAATGATTTTTTTATTAGTTTAAACCCTAATTACAGGTTCTGTTAGACTCATGATCATTTTGATATAATTTTGGGAAAGCGTTAATGTTATAATGTTTGTTGCTTTACTTGTGTAGAACAAGTTTTGTGTTTTACTATTTTTCCGGTTGTTTTCTTGAGTATTTTAATTTTGCTCCAAGATTTTAGTTTCATGTAAACGACTTGCTGCTTGCAAAACTGTCCACCGTTTAAACCTGCAAAAGTGTTTGTCAAACCTGCAAAAGAAACGATGGCGTACATTTTCCTTGCAGCATTCTAAATATGTACTAACCACAAATTATAAGCCGCGAAAAGATTTTTTAGTTTCATGTAAACGACTGCTGCATGCAAAACTGTCCACCGTTTAAACCTGCAAAAGAAACGATGGCGTAGATTTTCCCGCAGCATTGTAAATGTTATATACTAACCACAAATTATAAGCCGCGAAAAAGATTTTAGTTTCATGCAAACGGCTGCTGCATGCAAAACTTGTCCACCGTTTAAACCTGCAAAAGTGTTTGTCAAACCTGCAAAAGAAACGATGGCGTAGATTTTCCTTTGCAGCATTCTAAATATGTACTAACCACAAATTATAAGCCGCGAAAAAGATTTTAGTTTCATGTAAACGACTGCTGCATGCAAAACTGTCCACCGTTTAAACCTGCAAAAGAAACGATGGCGTAGATTGTCCCGCAGCATTGTAAATGTTATATACTAACCACAAATTATAAGCCGCGAAAAAGATTTTAGTTTCATGCAAACGGCTGCTGCATGCAAAACTGTCCACCGTTTAAACCTGCAAAAGTGTTTGTCAAACCTGCAAATGAAACGATGGCGTAGATTTTCCTTGCAGCATTCTAAGTATGTACTAACCACAAATTATAAGCCGCGAAAAAGATTTTAGTTTCATGCAAACGGCTGCTGCATGCAAAACTGTCCACCGTTTAAACCTGCAAAAGTGTTTGTCAAACCTACAAAAGAAACGATGGCGTAGATTTTCCCACAGCATTGTAAATATTATATACTAACCACAAATTATAAGCCGCGAAAAAGACTTTAGTTCTATGTAAACGACTGCTCCATGCCAATCTGTCTACCGTTTAAACCTGCAAAAGTGTTTGTCAAACCTGCAAAAGAAACGATGGCGTAGATTTTCATTGCAGCATTGTAAATATATAATAACCACAAATTATAAGCCGCGAAAAAGATTTTAGTTTCATGTAAACGACTGCTGCATGCAAAAGTGTCCACCGTTTAAACCTGCAAAAGTGTTTGTCAAACCTGCAAAAGAAACGATGGCGTAGATTTTCCTTGCAGCATTGTAAATATATACTAACCACAAATTATTAGCCGCGAAAAAGCACGAGTGGTATTGTGGTTAAAGCTTACTGTTATCCCTAATGCTCTGCATATTCCAAACCACTGTAGAAAGATTTTGGTATATATTTATTTTGTAGACTATATATGTAGGAGAAGTACGCCAAATATGGACACCTTTTTCAATAATATATGATGCATAGGGGGTGTTGGTTTCTTAAATTGGACAATGGGATTCCCAATATGAGCGCAAAAGATAACAGATACCTTATATCAAAAAATCATGTAAAAAATTCATTTTCTAACTCGTTCCGTAAGGCTGAATGCGAAAGTTGTCCATATTAGACGTCTGTCCATATTTGCCGTACTTCCTCTACACCATAGACATTAAAGCAAAACACCACTGGAACACTGTGAGGAAACTTCGATCATAGCTCCGTTTTGGACAGCTAAAACACTTTTTGATACATTCCAATCTGTTATTTGAACTAACTAGCGAAGCTCGCGTACGAGCCAGAATTCGAGTGGTGAAAACAATCCCCCGAAGTCTGTTGTAAAAAGCACACACAAACAAAGCCAACACACAGTACGCAGGTGCAGCATTATATAAACAGTGAGTGATGAGTCATAGTTATGCCCGCCTCTTTTGATTGCCAACGTATGCAGTAGACAAAACATCATCCAACGAGTACAAAAACAATGAACTAACAATTTAATAAAACCTTAATTGACCGTGAAAAGAACACTAAAGAATTCAAACCGACACTTGAAAAAATCTCATTTTTCATACCAAGTACGAAGCAGAAGTGTGAAAAATATTTGCCACACAATATTTTTGATACTCGCAAAGAGCTTGTTGGCCCAGAAAAACCTATATAAGACACTAAAAGCAACAAAAACACACATTTAGCTGCATTTCCCACGACTTTTCACCAAACATGAAATTTGGCGACAGCTATAAGCTTATATACTCCCGATTGGGAAGTAGTTGAAAAACTTGTTATATATCATTGGAAAGCCCTGGTAAAGCTACATAGAATAGGCCTATTAGTTTGCGGATACCTCGTTTACTTGTTGAGAAAAGTCGCAAAAACTGGAGGGGGTGCCCGAAAAATGGGCCAAAATGACGCCATTTTGCCCCATTACTTTTCCCACGGGAAAAAAATTAAAAATCGGGCGTCAGTACACCTAAATCGACCATTGCGGTTCGAATGAGCTATCTTGCATCAAAATCCGCCCAACCGTTATCGAGTTCCAGGTGCGACAGACACACACAGACACACACAGACAGGACCTCCTCAAGCACCCTCCAGAGCCAAAATTGAAAATTCTCGTTCCACTCGAATTCAAATAGCATAATTCTCTTCTCGTCCTAAAAAATTAGGTTGCTGTAAATAGAATGTGTTTGCCAAACAACATACATTCAGATCTCGTTCTTGTTGCACTATTTTGCTGTTCTTCGAAATTATCATTGAGCAACTGTTATTGTAGCCGTCTGATCGATGTTTATTAGCATCGCCGCCACATAGTGATGCCCGATCGCAGCTACTTCCACGACTGCAACTGCTGTTTGAATAGCACAAGTACGCGGCAGGTTCTTGAGAAAGACTTGAGCTTTTCATTGCTTCACAACTATTGTTACTATTGCAGCAGTCGATGGTGGTTATCGAGTTGTACGGATATTCTGAAGATTTGACATTATTCGGATCAGTCATTACGACCACTGAACTATCGCATGCAGCATACATTGTGTATATTGGCGAAGAGTGTCTTCTGTTACATACTACTATTATAACAGAGTGTAGTTTTAATAATCTGAATGTGTAATATAAATCGTGTGTGTATAATATATACCAACTGCCACGTCGCTACAGGAACGATGGTCGTGTGACAATATCGGGTAGTTTGCTGGTCAAGCACCATTTTACAATTTCAACTTGAGATTTCAAACCTTCGTGAAGTTTAGAAAAGAAATATGATTACCGTTGGATTTACCCTGCGTAGTAGCAGGTTCATTCGGCAAAATGCATGTGCCAATCCTGTAATTCCGGAACTCAAAGATGGGCATGCACGCATACTACGTTGTGTTGTAGTCCCAAGCAAGGCGTCATGCTCGAATCGTACGTAAATTGCCATAGTTTCTAGTTTAAATAGTGTCTATTATCAAATTTACAGAGTTCAGGAATTAGAATTTAATTTCACGTTTTAACAAAAATTATCAAAATACCTCAAATAGCTGGTGTGTACAATATTTGTATTATTGTAACCCGTGAAATTTCGTGAAACTCTAACAATTCAGCAGCCGATCGAGGCATTTAGCTAATTTTTCTATGTGCGGTGCTTTCAAAACTCCGCGTTTCCCACAGCAATACTAAGCATTTTTCACCGCCTGTTCGGGAGCACTAGTCAAACAACACTACGTTTCAGACCAGTGCTAGTCCATGTTTGTTAAGCTAAATTATAAGTGAACCATTTTAGCTAAAATATTCACAGTAGATATGACCTTAGTGGCGTGCCTGTTAAAGTTGTATCACTGAGATATCCGCTAGTACCAGCAAAGGCATCCGGACAAATTTTAATTTTAACTCCAAATCGAAGTAAATTTTGTTGTATCCTTTGCGTTTCGATTATCGCCTTGAGCTCAATACAATCTCAGTAAATTTATGATTAAAATTCAGGATTTACATCGAAATCTCAAAATCAGTTCTATTATGGATTAAGAAGCTACGGCCAATTAAGTGTAAACCATAACATAAGCGCTTAATCCATGAATTCACCTGGTTTTGTCACCATTCGGCTCAGTTTCGGCTTGGTTATTCATTTACTGCGAAAAATTTTCGAAAATTTTCTATATTAATCTTAACCAAAAAAGCCGACAAAAATTGCTATAAATAACCTTGTAAATTTGGAATTTTTTGTCGCCTGGACCAGCAGAGTCGAATGGTACCAAAACTTTCTAATGGCCTTTCTTCCAAAATGGATCACTTTCTTGCTAAAAGTGTATAAAATCTAAAAGAGCCATTCTGTTATTACCTTTAAAATCTGGTCTTATTTGGCTCATATAAACATTCACAGCCCATAGTTATTACGGTAGCTATATGAAGCAGTGTCCATAATCAGTGCTACAATACCGTTTTATTGACGTTCGTATAAAAAATACCAAAGTAATTGTATTCTAAGAAAAATTGTATTGGTCCTACCAACCAAACGATTTCACCACATCACTTACTAAAAATATTAAAATATAGCAAGGCCAAGAAAAATTGTATTAGGCTCTGCATATTTCAAAATCACATGAACATATTTATTGCTATCGTAAATGGCTATGGCGACAGATACATTCGAAAAAAATAAATCATAACTTTTAAGAAAAATCTAAATTTCAATAATTACATAACTCGCCCCATGACCCTATCTCTTACTGTAATAAAATGCACACAATGTAAATTATATTATATACTTGCATCTATCCAACAATCTTAAAAACCTACAGACTTATTCTATTCTATACCTCTACCTTTATGTAAACTGGAAAATGCTAAAATTTTGACAGCGTTGTATGTCACAGTTAAAACTTTTTAGGCCATTGCGACAACCGAAAGGAGCGTACCAACGGTAGGTATGAGACAGTAAACTGACCTGTGTAATGGCCCAAAAACCTGTAAACCCATGGTTTATACCCAACCATCAAAAAACTTACAATACCTATATATTGAATATTTTATATGTGAACATGACCAGAAAGCGTCTTCAATAAAAAATATATATGACAGTCGAAATTTTACTTGTAACTATAACTATAAGACTAGGTCTTCTCTATATTTTTTATTTTTAACAAAATTTAGAATGTAAAATGTGTGCGCCCAAATCTCAGTTTCTAGTGGGCGATGGTTTAGTAATATATATATCGGGCAAGCAATCATAGGTATTACACAAGCAGAACATCTCGCGCAATGAGATTATATAACACATCAGATATAAAAATAAATAGCCAAAATCCACCAATCCAGTGACGAGTTACACTTGACAGAAGCACACAAAAACATTTTTACACAGTTTAACTCTGTTTGAGAAAGGGATTTTCTTTACTTCCGTTACGGTATACTACTGCTTGTTAATTAAGGCTATACACAAAATTCAATGATAAACAACCATTCTTCCCTGGAGAAACTGTGTGGCCTAAGTGAGATAGTTCAAGATGGTTTATAACATATTCGTTCGTGCCATTATATGTTACTATTGCGTATGCAAGCCAAAATTATATATCCACCGGGAAGCAGAAAAGTCGCTGAAGATACTGAATGTCATGTGCCACTAAGCTGGCAATCCTGTTGATGGTTGCTTGTTTTAAAGGCTGATTCGACAGCAACGGGCGATACCAAAAATTATACTACTTTACCGTGTGAGAATAATATTACTAGACAATAACTATGCTACAGCAGCTAAATTCTAAATATCACATTCTTTCTCAGGCGCGACGTATCATGGTGACAGCACAGCCAGACAATAGTTGAATCCTATGTGAGTGTGATCATGCCTGACGGCTGTGAGCAAAATAATGCAAATACGTTGTCAAATGCTGAGGAATACATATCTTGCCACTCCGAATTGATTGATCAATTTGGGATTTTTATTGTGAGATAATTTTGGTAACTTTCAACTTAGCTCTGCGAGGCAGTGCCGAAAATCTTTCTTTGTACATTTATGACTTTTTAATTTCTTTGGCTTTACTAATGGTTCATTGGTACCGAAAATTTATAAAAAATTTTTTCTCAATACATGTATAATTTTACACAAGGTAACATAGAATGTTTCATGTAAAATTTTGAAACAAGGTTTCAAAATTTAAGTTAATATTCACTACGCGTACGGAAATACGTCTAATGTTAATACCACTATCATAAAAGTTTTTTCTGCACTGCAACCATTACAATAGCGACAAAAAACATGTGCCCACTGCCAAAACATTCGTAGCGTTTAAGATCTTGTCTAATCTAGTAATATATCAACGTGCCGTCGCCCTGCACTAAATGTATAGTCTAGCTACATATAGTCTATTTAGGCGTAGGATTCGGGACTTAAGTCGTTGTTTTCTACGCTGTACAAAACCATCACATGCAAATCCAAAAATATTTGGAACAAATGCCCATAAAGTAATTACCAATATCAAAAGTGTATGATGATTTCGTATTAAGAGTATGACACTCTTCTAAATTACCACGCAAACCCGACGAACATGACGCGATATATATCGACCTTACCACGCCTGAGTTTTGAGAAGGGGTTACACCCTCACCGTGGACACAAACTTGTTCCGACACCCTCACCACAGTATTGAGGAGGGTCGTTTGAAAAAAATTTTGTTCTCGAGCTCTTCAAAACTAGGAGGCCAAGAAAAATTCTTTCAAACGGCCCCCCTCAAAATTATAGGGGGTTCGGAAAAACTTTTTGTTCGTAGATATCACGAGCCTCCTCAAAAGTGAGAGAGGTTACCTCCTTAAAACAGAGGGGGGTACGGCTGAAATGGAACGCGTTATGTTCGACTTGTTTATCTGGTAATGGTGAGCAGTATAATGCTCTCTCATAGAACCCATTCTTGCTAAATATTAGATTCATAACATAATGGGAGAAACTTCTATATAGTAAGCGTTACATTGGCTATTGAGTTGTCTGGCGGCCGCTGACCCGCCGACGGGCCGTTTTAGTATGTCGTATACTGAAATCAGGCAAAAATAGTTTAAGACTTTTTAAGATACTTTTTAATAATCTGCTTTTTTAGTAAACCATTTATTAATATGTTACTAAGTAAAACAAGACCCTAGGCGCCACGAATACTATGGCATCTGGCATATGTTTTTTGTGGCTATTGTAATGGTTAGAGTGCAGAAAAAATGTTGTATGACAGTAGTATTAGCACTACAGGTATTTCGAAACAAGTAGTGAACATAAACTTAAATTTTGAAACCTTGTTTCAACATTTTACATAAATAAATATATGCTATGTTACTTTCTTTTGTAAGGTTATACATGTATTGAGAAAAAATTTTTTATAAATTTTCGGTACCAATGAACCATTAGTAAAGCCAAAGAAAATTAAAAAAGTCATAAATGTACAAAGAAAGATTTTCGGCACTGGCTCGCAGAGCTAAGTTGAAAGTTACCAAAATTGTCTCACAATAAAAATCCCAAATTGATCAATGAATTGAGTGGCAAGATATGTATTCCTCAGCATTTGAGATCATAATTGGATTATTTTGCTCACAGCCGTCAGGCATGATCACACTCACATAGGATTCAGGTATTGTCTGGCTGTGCTGTCACCATGATACGTCGCGCCTGAGAAAGAATGTGATATTTAGAATTTAGCTGCTGTAGCATAGTTATTGTCTAGTAATATTATTCTCACACGGTAAAGTAGTATAATTTTTGGTATCGCCCGTTGCTGTCGAATCAGCCTTTAAAACAAGCAACCATCAACAGGATTGCCAGCTTAGTGGCACATGACATTTCAGTATCTTCAGCGACTTTTTGGCTTCCCGGTGGATATATAATTTCGGCTTGCATACGCAATAGTAACATATACTGGCACGAACGAATATGTTATAAACGATCTTGAACTATCTCACTTAGGCCACACAGTTTCTTCAGGGAAGAATGGTTGTTTATCATTGAATTTTGTGTATAGCCTTAATTAACAAGCAGTAGTATACCATAACGGAAGTAAAGAAAATCCCTTTCAAACAGAGTTAAACTGTGTAAAAATGTTTTTGTGTGCTTCTGTCAGTTGTAACTCGTCACTGGATTGTGGATTTTGGCTATTTATTTTTATATCTGATGTGTTATATAATCTCATTGCGCGAGATGTTCTGCTTGCGTAATACTTATGATTGCTTGCCCAGATACAATATCACTAAACCATCGCCGATGAAATTGATAATTGGGCGCAGCACATTTAACATTCTAAATTTTGTTAAAAAATAACATAACAAAATAGTTAGTTAATTATAGTTACAATAAAATTTCGACTGTCATATATATTTTTTATTTGAAAAGACGCTTTTCGGTCATGTTCACATATAAAATATTCAATATATAGGTATTGTAAGTTTTTTATGGTTGGGTATAAACCATGGGTTTACAGGTTTTTGGGCCATTACACAGGTCAGTTTACTGTTGCATACCTACCGTTGGTACGCTCCTTTTGGTTGTCTGGTAACAATGGTGAAAAGTTCAACTGTGACATACAACGCTGTCAAAACTTTACACTCTTCAGTTTACATAAAGGTAGAGGTATAGAGATAGTTAAGCCTTAGGTTTTTAAGATTGTTGGATAGATGCAAGTATATAAATATAATTTACATTGTGTGCATTTTATTACAGTAAGAGATAGGGTTATGGGCCCTAAAATGTACTTTATTGAAATTTAGATTTTGAAAGTTATGATTTATTTTTTTGAACCTATCCGTCGCTATAGCCATTTACGATAGCAAATAAATATGTTCATGTGATTTTGAAATATGCAGAGCCTAATACAATTTTTTCTTGGCCTTGCTAGTATTTTAATATTTTTAGTAAGTGATGTGGTGAAATCGTTTGGTTGGTAGGACCAGAACAATTTTTCTTATACAATTACTTTGGTATTTTTTATACGAACGTCAATAAAACGGTATTGTAGCACTGATTATGGACACTGCTTCATATAGCTACCGTAATGACTGGGGGCCGCGAAGGTTTATATGAGCCAAATAAGACGAGATTTTAAAGGTAATAACAGAATGGCTCTTTTAGATTTTATACACTTTTAGCAAAGAAAGTGATCCATTTTGGAAGAAGGGCCATTAGAAAGTCTCGGTACCATTTGACTTAGCTGGTCCAGGCGACAAAAAATTCCAAATTTACAAGGTTATTTATAGCAATTTTTTGTTGGCTTTTTTGGTTAAGATTAATATAGAAAATTTTCGAAAATTTTTCGCAGTAAATGAATAACCAAGCCGAAACTGAGCCGAATGGTGACAAAACCAGGTGAATTCATGGATTAAGCGCTTATGTTATGGTTTACACTTAATTGGCCCTAGGTTCTTAATCCATAATAGAACCCTGATTTTTAGATTTCGATGGAAAGAAATTGTAATTTTTAATTTATATAATTTTATGAGATTGTATTGAGGCTCAAGGCGATATAATTGAAACGCAAAGGATACAACAAAATTTTATCTTCGATTTGGAGTTAAAATTAAAAATTTGTCCGGATGCCTTTGCTGGTACTAGCCGGTATCTCAGTGATACAACTTTAACAGGCACGCCACTAAGGTCATATCTACTGTGAATATTTAGCTAAAATGGTTCACTTATAATTTAGCTTAACAAACATGGACTAGCACTGGTCGGAAGCGTAGTGTTGTTCTACTAGTGCTCCCGAACAGGCGGTGAAAAATGCTTAGTATCGCGGTGGGAAACGCGGAGTTTTGAAAGCACCGCACATAGAAAAATTAGCTAAATGCCTCGATCGGCTGCTGAATTGTTAGAGTTTTACTGAAATTTCACGGGTTACAATAATACAAATATTGTACACACCAGCTATTTGAGGTATTTTGATAATTTTTGTTAAAACGTGAAATTAAATTCTAATTCCTGAACTCTGTAAATTTGATAATAGACACTATTTAAACTAGAAACTATGGCAATTTACGTACGATTCGAGCATGACGCCTTGCTTGGGACTACAACACAACGTAGTATGCGTGCATGCCCATCTTTGAGTTCCGGAAATTACAGGATTGGCACATGCATTTTGCCGAATGAACCTGCTACTACGCAGGGTAAATCCAACGGTAATCATATTTCTTTTTCTAACTTCACGAAGGTTTGAAATCTCAAGTTGAAATTGTAAAATGGTGCTTGACCAGCAAACTACCCGATATTGTCACACGACCATCGTTCCTGTAGCGACGTGGCAGTTGGTATATATTATACACACACGATTTATATTACACATTCAGATTATTAAAACTACACTCTGTTATAATAGTAGTATGTAACAGAAGACACTCTTCGCCAATATACACAATGTATGCTGCATGCGATAGTTCAGTGGTCGTAATGACTGATCCGAATAATGTCAAATCTTCAGAATATCCGTACAACTCGATAACCACCATCGACTGCTACAATAGTAACAATAGTTGTGAAGCAATGAAAAGCTCAAGTCTTCTCAAGAACCTGCCGCGTACTTGTGCTATTCAAACAGCAGTTGCAGTCGTGGAAGTAGCTGCGATCGGGCATCACTATGTGGCGGCGATGCTCATAAACATCGATCAGACGGCTACAATAACAGTTGCTCAATGATAATTTCGAAGAACAGCAAAATAGTGCAACAAGAACGAGATTGAATGTATGTTGTTTGGCAAACACATTCTATTTACAGCAACCTAATTTTTTAGGACGAGAAGAGAATTACGCTATTTGAATTCGAGTGGAACGAGAATTTTCAATTTTGGCTCTGGAGGGTGCTTGAGGAGGTCCTGTCTGTGTGTGTCTGTGTGTGTCTGTCGCACCTGGAACTCGATAACGGTTGGGCGGATTTTGATGCAAGATAGCTCATTCGAACCGCAATGGTCGATTTAGGTGTACTGACGCCCGATTTTTAATTTTTTCCCGTGGGAAAAGTAATGGGGCAAAATGGCGTCATTTTGGCCCATTTTTCGGGCACCCCCTCCAGTTTTTGCGACTTTTCTCAACAAGTAAACGAGGTATCCGCAAACTAATAGGCCTATTCTATGTAGCTTTACCAGGGCTTTCCAATGATATATAACAAGTTTTTCAACTACTTCCCAATCGGGAGTATATAAGCTTATAGCTGACGCCAAATATCATGATTGGTGAAAAGTCGTGGGAAAAGCACCTAAATGTTAGTTATTGTTGCTTTTAGAGTCTTATATAGATTTTTCTGTGCCAACAAGCTCTTTGCGAGTATCAAAAATATTGTGTGGCAAATATTTTTCACACTTCTGCTTCGTACTTGGTATGAAAAATGAGATTTTTTCAAGTGTCGGTTTGAATTCTTTAGTGTTCTTTTCACGGTCAATTAAGGTTTTATTAAATTGTTAGTTCATTGTTTTTGTACTCGTTGGATGATGTTTTGTCTACTGCATACGTTGGCAATCAAAAGAGGCGGGCATAACTATGACTCATCACTCACTGTTTATATAATGCTGCACCTGCGTACTGTGTGTTGGCTTTGTTTGTGTGTGCTTTTTACAACAGACTTCGGGGGATTGTTTTCACCACTCGAATTCTGGCTCGTACGCGAGCTTCGCTAGTTAGTTCAAATAACAGATTGGAATGTATCAAAAGTGTTTTAGCTGTCCAAAACGGAGCTATGATCGAAGTTTCCTCACAGTGTTCCAGTGGTGTTTTGCTTTATGTCTATGGTGTAGAGGAAGTACGGCAAATATGAACATGCGCCTAATATAGACAACTTTCGGATTCAGCTTTACGGAACTAGATAGAAAATGAATTTTTTTACAAGATTTTTTGATATAAGGTAGCTGACTATTTTTTGCGCTCATATTAAGAATCCGATTTAAGAAACCAACACACCCTATGCATCATATATTACTGAAAAGGTGTCTATATTTGGCGTACTTCTCCTACATATATAGTCTACAAAAATAAATATATACCAAAATCTTTCTACAGTGGTTTGGAATATGCAGAGCATTAGGGATAACAGTAAGCTTTAACCACAATACCACTCGTGCTTTTTCGCGGCTAATAATTTGTGGTTAGTATATATTTACAATGCTGCAAGGAAAATCTACGCCATCGTTTCTTTTGCAGGTTTGACAAACACTTTTGCAGGTTTAAACGGTGGACACTTTTGCATGCAGCAGTCGTTTACATGAAACTAAAATCTTTTTCGCGGCTTATAATTTGTGGTTATTATATATTTACAATGCTGCAATGAAAATCTACGCCATCGTTTCTTTTGCAGGTTTGACAAACACTTTTGCAGGTTTAAACGGTAGACAGATTGGCATGGAGCAGTCGTTTACATAGAACTAAAGTCTTTTTCGCGGCTTATAATTTGTGGTTAGTATATAATATTTACAATGCTGTGGGAAAATCTACGCCATCGTTTCTTTTGTAGGTTTGACAAACACTTTTGCAGGTTTAAACGGTGGACAGTTTTGCATGCAGCAGCCGTTTGCATGAAACTAAAATCTTTTTCGCGGCTTATAATTTGTGGTTAGTACATACTTAGAATGCTGCAAGGAAAATCTACGCCATCGTTTCATTTGCAGGTTTGACAAACACTTTTGCAGGTTTAAACGGTGGACAGTTTTGCATGCAGCAGCCGTTTGCATGAAACTAAAATCTTTTTCGCGGCTTATAATTTGTGGTTAGTATATAACATTTACAATGCTGCGGGACAATCTACGCCATCGTTTCTTTTGCAGGTTTAAACGGTGGACAGTTTTGCATGCAGCAGTCGTTTACATGAAACTAAAATCTTTTTCGCGGCTTATAATTTGTGGTTAGTACATATTTAGAATGCTGCAAGGAAAATCTACGCCATCGTTTCTTTTGCAGGTTTGACAAACACTTTTGCAGGTTTAAACGGTGGACAGTTTTGCATGCAGCAGCCGTTTGCATGAAACTAAAATCTTTTTCGCGGCTTATAATTTGTGGTTAGTATATAACATTTACAATGCTGCGGGAAAATCTACGCCATCGTTTCTTTTGCAGGTTTAAACGGTGGACAGTTTTGCATGCAGCAGTCGTTTACATGAAACTAAAATCTTTTTCGCGGCTTATAATTTGTGGTTAGTACATATTTAGAATGCTGCAAGGAAAATCTACGCCATCGTTTCTTTTGCAGGTTTGACAAACACTTTTGCAGGTTTAAACGGTGGACAGTTTTGCAAGCAGCAGTCGTTTACATGAAACTAAAATCTTGGAGCAAAATTAAAATACTAAAAAAACAACCGGAAAAATAGTAAAACACAAAACTTGTTCTACACAAGTAAAGCAACAAACATTATAACATTAACGCTTTCCCAAAATTATATCAAAATGATCATGAGTCTAACAGAACCTGTAATTAGGGTTTAAACTAATAAAAAAATCATTGTTCTTAATATATTTCTAATCCGCTATATTTATTCCATATATGCTTTCAAGCTTTTTGTATATGCTTTCAAGCTTTTTGGGATTAATCAGAGTACGATTACGTCAAATTTTTGGTATTATTAGTATTTTAGAAAATATCATCAGGTTCACTCGGTCTTTAAGCTCCAAACACCCAAAGCTCTTGGTAACGTACCATACCATCATTTATTAAACCGAAAGGTTGTTATTTATCGTTTGTCTAGGCTCCACGATAAATATATTGCAAAGGATCACTTATACCTACCCACTAAGTAGTGAGCTGCCTAAGTACTAATGCTGTTATGGTCAATGTACAAAGAATATGCCGCCAAACTCTAAAGCATGCTTCCAGGTCATCATAGTTCGAAGTGGGACAGAAAATTGTGTCCCGCCCGACCCGTCCCGCTACCTAGTCTGTCCTCATCGCGCAGAACCAGACATCGAATCTCTTTTTGATCCGTTTTCTTTGCAAGAATTCTATTTTCGCTAGTTTACTATATATAAAATATAAATTCGCTAATTTTCATTTGTAGCATCTAGCTAAATTCCGGATTCGGGCATGTGACCAATTTTCGGTTGCTTATATAAGGTATAAGTCTAGCCTTCAACGTCTTATATTCCCAAGTGATCGAACAAATCCATTTTTAGGCCTGAATTTGCAGTAATTTCTATCTCACCAAGTACTTGAATTTTTCCACTTATATTTTAATTAGTTAATCCACGTTTTGGTTCTCATCTTTTCTAGACACTAAATTATATGCAATTTCTAATATAAAAACGAATTTAAATTATTTTCAAACGGTTTCGAGGGTAGTTTGTGACGTCGTCACTCTAGGCGCCTAGCTAGACTTAGGCGTTCATTTAGCTAGATTTAGCATTTAGATTGGTAGATACATTCATGGTCTTTTTATCGCGAATACATATGTTAAAGGTTTTGATTTTAATTTCAGATCAATAGACAATCACTGGCTGCAGCAATCGCTCAAGATTCAGAAGAAAATGAGGTCACAAGCACCGTTCCTGTAAGTTATTTTCCAAAAATATACATTATATATATAAATTTAGAGATTGTAAAATGTAAAAATATTTGTAAATACATAGGTAATTGTAATTAGATATTATAAATTTTTATATTATATTGTAATTACATATATTGTTAAATAAAAAATATGCATATTGTTTGGGCATGTATTTATACTACACAAATTGTCATGTCATAATTGTAATTATATATTGCACATATTATAAATTATATTTATAACATTATAAATAATAAATTATTGTCATTATATTGTAATTACACATATTGTTTAATCAAAAATATGCGTATTATTTGGACGTGTGTATATAATATACAAATTGTCATGTCATAATTGTAATTATATATATATATATTGTAAATTATATTATAAATTATATTTATAATATTATAAATTAGTATTATTATAATACATTGCAATTATATATTGTTTAATCAAAAATGTGCATATGATTCATTTGGAGGTGTATTTGATACGTACTACATAAATTGTCATGTCATAATTGTAATTACATATTGCACATATTATAAATTATATTTATAACATTATAAATAATAAATTACTGTCATTATATTGTAATTACACATATTGTTTAGTCAAAAATATGCGTATTATTTGGACGTGTGTTTATAATACACAGTCATTGTCATGTCATACATCACAAGTGTCTATACGGGGTTGATTCTATATACACGGTGATTCCCCCATGGGGCGGCCCACGTAAGGCTCACCCCCGTCCTTGAGGTTCTGCAATAACCCCCACCGCACACGTCGGAGGAGGGCGGAAAACTTCAGGGATTATGCGTGATTTACCGTTTATTAAATTCGAGTGGAATGAGCGAGCGAGTGGAAAGAGAATTTTCAATTTTGGCTTTGGAGGGGGGTTGAGGAGGTCCTGCCTGTGTGTGTCTGTCGAACCTGGATCTCGATAACGGTTGGGCGGATTTTGATGCGAGACAGCTCATTCGAACCGCGATTTAGGTGTAGTGACGGAGCCGGATTTTTGAATTTTTTCCCGTGGGAAAAGTTATGGGGCAAAATGACGTCATTTTGGCCCATTTTCGGGCACCCCCTACAGTTTTTGCGACTTTTCTCAATAAGTAAACGAGATATCCGCAAATTAATAGGCCTATTCCATGTAGCTTTACCAGGGCTTTCCAATGATATATAACAAGTTTTTCAATTACTTCCCACTCTGGAGTCTATAAGCTTATAGTTGGCGCCAAATTTTATATTTGGTGAGAAGTCGTGTGAAATGCACCTAAATGTGTTTTTTGTTGTTTTTAGTGTCTTATATGAGGTTTTCTGGCCCCAACAAGCTCATTGCGAGTGTCAAAAATATTGTGTGGCAAATATGTTTCACACTTCTGCTTCATAATTGGTGTGAAAAAAGAGATTTTTCTCAAGTGTCGGTTTGAATTCTTTAATATTCTTTTCACGGTCAATTTAGGGTTTATATATTGAATTATTAAATTGTTAGTTCATTGTTTTTGTACTCGTTGTATGATGTTTTGTCTACTGCATACGTTGGCTATCAAAAGAGGTTGGCGTAACTATGACTCATCACCCACGGTTTATATAATGCTGCACCTGCGTACTGTGTGTAGGCTTTGTTTGTGTGTGCTTTCGACAACAGACTTCGGGGTATTGTTCTCACCACTCGAATTCTGGCTCGCAAGCGAGCTTCACTAGTATTTTTCATATACATATTTCGTAATAATCAAAGTGCCTGTTTCTGTGGCTTTGGAAAAAATATAGGTACAATTATTGTTATCTCGGGTGAATGCATTAAATGGGGCAACCTTCCTTCCGCCATACCCAACTAAAAATTGCACCTGATAATGTTATGAATTTGAAGTATTATTTGCTGAATTTAACCATTTGGATGTGGTTGAATGCAGCAAATAATACTTCAAATTACTAAATACTTTACGCCTATGCCTGAAATGAAGGATATATACGTTGCCGAGTCTTACAAAAAAAGAAAACAACCAAAGTACTGAAAAAAGTTTATAAAATTATCAAACATTCATTGTCGCTAAAGTTTGGTATTCAAAACCTGATATTGGCTGATAGTTGAAATACTTAACCATAGTAAAATTGCATAGGCTTTAAGAAATAATGACAACGTTGGTTTTCCATTTGAATGTCCGAAAAAATTTTAAACTAATTTCTCTTTGATAATAGTGAGAAATCGAGATACATTTAATCGATATCAAACAAAGCTCCAAACAAAAAGTCAATTCGCTCAAAAATGTGAAAAATGCATAATGTTGAATGACTAGATTATATACACTAAATAGAAATAGTTGACGTGTTACTCTCAAAACCAATCAAAAAATTAATGCCAGCTAATGAGTTGCATTTTTAAAATATTCCCTTCCTAATACATATTACCTCGTTACTCATTAGCACCCAAGCCAGATGAATATATTCACCAAGTTATGTTCTTCACCTCTGATCGGCAAATACGGTCAGGCTTAGGGGTGCAACCTATATGCATGTGGCGCTTTCCTCGACATACTAAGTACTAAGCCCTAGCCTAAAAGACTTACTTAGCCTCAACTAAGGTCCTTATAAGCGTTTTCGGTGTCTAACACCAGTACAATAAATACACCTTAGTGGTAAATCTCCAAACATAATCTATTGTTTTTAAGCTTATGTTGTTCACTTGTCTTATGTATCGCGCATAGAATACTATGTCTGTGCTTTGAAAATCCCTCATGCGGACATTTAGTGCGCATGAACAATGTGCATTTTACGAATGCCGTTACATATTTAATGAACATTATTGATTGTTAAACAGAAGGAAGTAAAGCAACTAATGCAGCATTCACATTAATTTGAGTGCATCAACTACACACTCTTTGCACAAATGCACGACAGATGCTGCAAATTGTAGACCCGGGACCCAGGTTGCTCGCTACTTGTTAAAATTGGTGCAACTGGTATGCCACCATGTACAATTTAATGGAACTGGCTTGCCACCATCTACGAATAGTGCAGCAGGCATGCCACCATCTGCAAAGTAGTGTAGCTGGCATGTCACCATCTACAGAGTGGCGAAACTGGCATGACAGCATCTATAAATTGATGTAAGAGGGGTATGCGGATCGGGAGGAAGTACGAGAGTTCGGAGGAGATGGAGGATACGGTGCCTCGGGGGAAGTAGGAGTATACGGGACCTGAGAGGAGGTGGGACGTTACAGGGCCTCGGGAGGTTAGGCACTTGGCCTCGGTCTGGAGTTGGGTACGCGGCCTCTGGTGGGGGATTGGGTATGGGCCCTGTGGGGGGGGGGTACGGAGTCTGTGGGGGCTACAGGACCTCTGCGGAGCGTGGGGGCTGGCTACGCGACTCCGGGGGAGGGCTGTAGTTTCGGAAGGGCGAGGGGTGTTTATTAGTGAATAACCGGAATGGAATCAGCCGGGACCAGAATTGTTATGAATTTTTGCCGGAATCAGAACTAGAACCTGGTCTTATCAATATAAGGTAAAATAAAAGAAAATATTAATAATTTTCATGCTTGCTGTGGTTGAAGTATGGGGATATCGGGTTAAACATGATGGTTCCATTACTTCAGAAATACGTGTACGATGGGTATGTCGTTAACCTGTGCGCCGCTGCATGCGGCTGTAAAAGCTAAATTCTTATAACAAATTGTTAAATTTAGGCATTTTTCAATTTAGTAGTACGCTAGGGGGTGAACGATCTATAGATTTTTGTGCTGGCTGGATATGTGAATGGAAATTTACGAGTTATACTAATGTAAAATTGGGCTAATAGGGCCTACAACGTAAAATTTATAGTTTTCTTAAAAGTTATTGTTAATAAATGAGGAATGATTTCAACAAGCGTAGTTTTGTTATTAACTTAACATTGCCACAATTCCTACATGATTAAAGGAATACGCCCATTGCAAGTAACCTCAACTTTCCAACCTGCACCGCGAAACCAAAAAGCGAGCTGTTTCCAAAATTTGTTAGCATTTGAGCGTTAGCTTCCGTCAGTCTGTGAAAAAATCATGGGAACAAAATGCAATGATGTATGAAAATTGCGATGTGTATCTTGGAAATAGAAAAAAAACAGCTTTGGCAGTTGTGACAAGACTAGAATGCTTCTTGATACCACTGCTTCTGCTTCCAATTTGCAAACAGGCCCAAGTTAGGCGCATTCGCTCCTTTATAACAACATGTGAATGTTGTTACAAACAGTCTTAAGTATACATGCTCAAGGTCCGAGGACCTAAAGGAGCGGTATTCAGTGCCGCGCGAAAAGCAGGCATTCGGTCTAGGGATCATCCGGTTGGCAGGCGTGTCCCGCGGTCTATCTTATAGGACTGATCGGAGACTAGTCACACTTGTCCCGTTTTTTGTCACAGTGTGAATCACTGTTGTTAGACAATTCTCAGCAATGTGAAATACTTGAAACTTGTTAACGTTGTAGTCTCACGAGTATATGAGAATTAACTAATGACACATCTGGCAGTAGTTCTTCGTCGCAAGATACTAAGCAGGAACTGTTGGGTTGTTATTTCAATAACTGTACAGTTAAAAAATTCTGGACTACGGAGCACTTAAAAATTATAAATATGTTAGTGTTTGATTGGCAAGCGTTATTTCTTTTCTTTTAGCTCCCCCGCCCGAATTTGGTCAGTTTTGAAGATACAGAGCTGATTTCGGTATCAATCGATTTAGCTCGTTGACGGGTTTAGAAAATACTCATTTTACTCATATCCCTGAAAAAAAAATTTTTTCTGAACCGCCTCATCGAGCTCAATCGATTGATACCAAAATCAGCTCTGTATCTTCAAAATTGACCAAATTCGGGCTTCGGTGGGGCTAAGGGAAAAGGTCATTTATCTGTGCATTATAAACTGTTTAGTAAATGTCGAAGAATGTGCCTTGAGAAATTAAAAAACTAAGCAAAGGTAAATGAGTGTATACAAAGACGTTATGTCGGAGAAATAGTATCAATAATAGTGTTTGAGTTGTGGTTAGTTTATTAGCTAATTGTGACGGAAAATGGAAAACTTTAGCTACAAAATTCATTGTGTAAATATCCAAAATACTTAAATAGCGGAACTAAATTAGCCATAACCGGAACCCCAATTTAGCCGGAAATGGAATATGCATATGATTATATAATTTTCAGACGTTGACAGACACAAGTGCCGAAAAGCCCGCGTATTCTTACGTTGCGCTAATTACTATGGCGATAAAGTCAGCCTCAGATCGCAAGATGACATTGGCAGATATATACAAATACATCGAAAAAAATTTCAAATTTTACAAAGACCTTACAGGAAAGCGACGTCAGGTAAGACTATGAACAAACAATTTAAGAGCCGCATATTGTCTATAAAACGTATTACTATTTAGTGAAAGTTTTATGATTCGACACCGACCAGAAAAATCCAGAAATTTAGGAAACGCGATTTGGACATTATTATAACATATGAAGAGCTCGAGTTAAATTTCGCCGATTACAGACGTTTTAGCTAAAAATATATATTAGACTTTTTAATTCACTTGTAACAACACACTCTAAAAATTCCGAGTTAAAATTTCTTCTCAACCGGACGGTCCTTTCTAGTCTCAGTAAAAATGAGTTAAATTTTAGCTCAACTGAGCTATAAAAAGCGTTTGATACTATGAGTCAGCTTCGACTCAGACCTGATTGAAACATGGCTAAGAAGGCTTAGCCCAGTCTGACTATTTTTGGTGAATTGGGCTAAATTTACTCAAGCAGTTCAGTAAATTTAGCCAAATTTGACCCGGCCCTTTTCAGATCTCCATTCCGGGGAAGCTAGGAAAGGCGCAAGAACACTAGTTTATTTCTTTATACATTGAAAAGTGGTATAAATGTTTTTGGATTCGTTTTTCCCCGGTTTTGAAAATACGCTCCACTCGGCAGTATCGATGCTAAAACAATATGTTCTTATTTATTCATGTAATATTTTCAACGGTTTTACACATATATAATCATCATACTATTCATAAAATATGCAATATACTTACAGATGTTTACATATACAGTATATATATATATATATATATATATATATATATATATATATAGGTGTTAGAGGTAAATCATTAATATTATAATATTCACAACCCACCGTTCGGATCTCCTTGTAGTACTCACTACTGAGTTCTTCCTCCGATGAGACCAAGAAAACGGTTAGCACTGCGTTGTTCTTCACCACAAGTACTGCAAATCGTTCCAGACTATTGGAATAACCACGAACACCAACCGGTGTGTTGAAACAACCGAAAAAAACTCTTCGCGTGTAGTTATCAACACGACTGGATATGGAGGCGGCGTTCTCCATAACAGCAATCGCAATGAAAATGGGGCTGAAGAACCAACTTTTCTTCCTTACAGTTGGTGCACTATGACCCTGGATAAAATGATTTGATAGTCTTAGAATCATCCGCAGACGATAGCAAAAAACATGAGTAAACGAGTGAAATCCATAGAAACGATGAACGCAACAAAATAGTTGATGGAAAATGTAGTTTACCGTTAAATAATAATTATACCGACTCCACCTTTATTCCAATATTAATTTCCTCCATCTGGCTATTGTTACACATTGTATAAATGGTTAACGGGGATTTTCACCTCAATTTTTTGCAAGATTTATGCAAAGGTATCAAAAATGGGTCATCCAATCCTTGGGTTTTCAGGATTGGATGATGCAGTGATGTAGTAATAATTTTCATTACGTGTTGTTAAATTTGAATAGGTTTTCAACTACACGTTTTTACATAGCTAATACGCTATTCTTTACGCACTTTTATCCTGAAATCAGTGTTTTCGGTACACACTATTATTATTGTTGTTGTTCTTAATTTGGTTACATAGCTAATACAGTATTTTACGATAATTTTAAAACTAATAGTAGTAAGGTAATTAAAATTCATAAGTATAGGTTTTCTCCTACGCTCATTTAAATAAAGCTTTATTACATAGCTAATAAGTTATAATTACATAGCTAATAATTTATAATTTAATAACTTTTTAGCTAGTAGTTATAAAGTAACAAAAATTAGTATATAGAGGTTTTCTGTTACGTTGAATTCATTTTTGCTATTTAAATTAAGCTAGCTTACATAGCTAATAAGGCATAATTACATAGCTAATAACTTAAAAGTTATAATTTAATAACTTTTTAGCTAGTAGTTATAAAGTAACAAAAATTAGGACATAGAGGTTTTATGTTACGTTGAATTTATTTTTGCTATTTAAATTAAGTTAGCTTACATAGCTAATAAGTTATAATATGGTTAATAATTTACATAAGTTTAATTTTTCAACTGATAGTTGAAAAAGTTGCAAAAGTTAGCACCGGTGGGTTTCTACCACTATGTTTCCATTTTTACAATTTGAACAACTTACTTGGGTTGTATCAAACTTAGTGTTCACTT
>JASANE010023763.1:0-16133 GCA_030248225.1 Trileptium ribeirensis | reverse complement strand
TGCTCCTTTAGGAAAGGCTTCTCTTTAACTGAATTATGCAGAAGAAAATAGGAAATGCATTAGCACGTTTCATATTAATTTAATATATTTCTTTGTAGAGAAATCCTAATCTCATTGTATGTGGACATGAGTGCAGTGCTCGTTTGAACTATAGATCGCATAAAGCTAGCTCTGATCCACACACATTTGCTTTGTGATGCTCATTAAAAATTATTTGCTTTTGGTGCTTTAACGCGCAGGTATGGCTACGTCATCGTGAACGTAGTTATCCAACAAGACGGAAACGATGTATTACAATTACTCGTCCTACTGCGAACCATTGATTATTTACATATAACTAAGCTGGTTGTCATTCGGCCAAATGATAGTGTACCATTGAAAGTGAACGAGATTGCTTAGTATGATAAATAATGTCCTTAACTGTTTGATCCATATTGCCCAGATCTGCAGTTTCAGATAATGAGCACGCGTTCTTTTTATTATAAATTTAAACAGAATTTGTATCAAATGCATCAGCAACGTGTGAATACAAGACCACATTTCGCTGAAAAATCATCAAATAAATTGCAATGAAGTTCTGTCCTTTAGAAAGAATAGTTTTTGCACTTATTATATTATGTGTTTATTATTGTATACCATTGAGAAAATGCCGCTAACACACAGGTTTGCTAATCAAATACTAGTACAAAATCGCAGAAAATAGACATTAAGCCACAATTACCGGCAAAGGTCCTTGAGTCGCAATATAATGCTTAGCTTGATCGCTATTACCAAGAAACATTGTCACACGAGATGCATTAATATACGTGTTGCCGTTGGGACTCTCTTGTAGCACCACTTGATTCGCATCGTATGGCAAGACATTTAGGTAACGATTCTTGGCTTTGTTTTCTGGCACACAACCGGTAGTAATGTGAAGATTGTTCTGTTGCCGTGGAAGCCTCGTAAAATGATGAACAATGGTTTTATTCGCTAGTTCGGCGCTTAAAACTTCTATTGAAGCTTCCAAAGAAGTGGTATGGGATGTGGAACCACCATCAGTGCTGGTGCTGGCAAGGCATACATTTTCCGTTGACGCAGTTCTCATTGTGCCGTAATCATTTAATTTATTTGTTCGACTATTGGTTGTTAGTCTAAGGCTTGCACTTCTCTGAAATATGATCATGTTACAGCGTTTGAAAATAATACGTGAGTAAACTTTGGCTGTTATTTTATCAGGTTAATTCACGATCTAAAAACTCATCAATCAAAACTTGATTTTTCTTTAACTAAGAGGTCACAAACTTTAAAACAGCAGCATGTAGACACTAAGCAAAAATGCTATTTTACACATTAGCGTTGCAATTCACTGGCCACCTTACCTACAACGCGAACATAAATTGCAATTCTTGATAGCACAGTTATACTCTAATACAAAACGTGTGCATCATTATGAGCTTCAGCTTAATGTTATTTAATGAATGCACGTAACTTGCAAAATCTGGATATGTACTCGTAATAAAATTGCATTTGAGTGTTACAGAAATCTTGCTCGCTTTCGCTAAACTCCAACTACCAATGGCAAAGTTGAGCACGCGAATATTTAACAAGATTTAATTTTGGCAATTTGAGTGTTACAGAAATCTTGCTCGCTTTCGCTAAACTCCAACTACCAATGGCAAACATGAGCACGAGAATTTTTACCAAGATTTAATTTTGGCAATTTGAGTGTTACAGAAATCTTGCTCGCTTTCGCTAAACTCCAACTACCAATGGCAAAGTTGAGCACGCGAATATTTAACAAGATTTAGTTTTGGCAATTTGAGTGTTACAGCAACTCGGCTTGCTTTCGCTAAACTCCAACTACCAATTGCAAAGTTGAGCACGCGAATATTTAACAAGATTCTAGTTTTGGGATTTTGAGTGTTACAGTAATCTTGCTCGCTTTCGCTAAACTCCAACTACCAATGGCAAAGTTGAGCATGCGTATATTTAACAAGATTTAGTTTTGGCATTTTTAGTGTTAGAGAAATCTTGCTCGCTTTCGCCAAAATCCAACTACCAATGGCAAAGTTGAGCACGCGAATATTTAACAAGATTTAATTTTGTCAATTCGAGTGTTACAGAAATCTTGCTTGCTTTCGCTAAACTCCAACTACCAATGGCAAAGTTGAGCACGCGAATATTTAACAAGATTTAATTTTGGCAATTTGAGTGTTACAGAAATCTTGCTCGCTTTCGCTAAACTCCAACTACCAATGGCAAAGTTGAGCACGCGAATATTTAACAAGATTTAGTTTTGGCAGTTTGAGTGTTACAGAAATATTGCTCGCTTTCGCTAAACTCCAACTACCAATGGCAAAGTTGAGCACGCGAATATTTAACAAGATTTAATTTTGGCAATTTGAGTGTTCCAGAAATCTTGCTCGCTTTCGCTAAACTCCAACTACCAATGGCAAAGTTGAGCACGCGAATATTTAACAAGATTTAGTTTTGGCAATTTGAGTGTTACAGAAATCTTGCTCGCTTTCGCTAAACTCCAACTACCAATGGCAAAGTTGAGCACGCGAATATTTAACATGATTTAATTTTGGCAATTTGAGTGTTACAGAAATCTCGCCGCTTTTGCGTAAACTCCAACTACCAATGGCAAAGTTGAGCACGCGAATATTTAACAAGATTTAATTTTGGCAATTTGAGTGTTAAATAAATCTTGCTCGCTTTTGCTAAACTCCAACTACCAATTACAAAGTTGAGCACGCGAATATTTAACAAGATTTAGTTTTGGCAATTTGAGTGTTAGATAAATCTTGCTCGCTTTCGCTAAAATCCAACTACCAATGGCAAAGTTGAGCACGCGAATATTTAACAAGTATTTAATTTTGGGAATTTGAGATGTACAGAAAACTTGGCTCGCTTTCGCTAAACTCCAACTACCAATGGCAAAGTTGAGCACGCGAATATTTAACAAGATTTAGTTTTGGCAATTTGAGTGTTACAGAAATCTTGCCTCGCTCTTTCGGCTAAACTCCAACTACCAATGGCAAAGTTGAGCACGCGAATATTTAACAAGATTTAGTTTTGGCAATTTGAGTGTACAGAAATCTCGGCTCGCTTTCGCTAAACTCCAACTACCAATGGCAAAGTTGAGCACGCGAATATTTAACAAGATTTAATTTTGGCAATTTGAGTGTTACAGAAATCTTGCTCGCTTTCGCTAAACTCCAACTACCAATGGCAAAGTTGAGCACGCGAATATTTAACAAGATTTAATTTTGGCAATTTGAGTGTTACAGAAATCTTGCTCGCTTTCGCTAAACTCCAACTACCAATGGCAAAGTTGAGCACGCGAATATTTAACAAGATTTAGTTTTGGCAGTTTGAGTGTTACAGAAATATTGCTCGCTTTCGCTAAACTCCAACTACCAATGGCAAAGTTGAGCACGCGAATATTTAACAAGATTTAATTTTGGCAATTTGAGTGTTCCAAAATCTTGGCGGCTTTCGCTAAACTCCAACGACCAATGGCAAAGTTGAGCACGCGAATATTTGTCTGTTTTGGCTTTGGTGTGAGAATATGATTTGTTTTTGCATTTGAGTGTAGAAACTTGCTCGCTTTCGCTAAACTCCAACTACCAATGGCAAAGTTGAGCACGCGAATATTTAACATGATTTAATTTTGGCAATTTGAGTGTTACAGAAATCTTGCCTCGCTTTCGCTAAACTCCAACTACCAATGGCAAAGTTGAGCACGCGAATATTGAACAAGATTTAGTTTTGGCAATTTGAGCGTCACAGAAATCTTGCTCGCTTTCGCTAAACTCCAACTACCAATGGCAAAGTTGAGCACGCGAATATTTAACAAGATTTAATATAGGAAAATAAATAGTAACATAAAACTTGCAAGCTTTCGCTAAACTCCAACTACCAATGGCAAAGTTGAGCACGCGAATATTTAACAAGATTTAATTTTGGCAATTTGAGTGTTACAGAAATCTTGCTCGCTTTCGCTAAACTCCAACTACCAATGGCAAAGTTGAGCACGCGAATATTTAACAAGATTTAATTTTTGCAATTTGAGTGTTACATAAATATTGCTCGCTTTCGCTAAACTCCAACTACCAATGGCAAAGTTGAGCACGCGAATATTTAACAAGATTTAATTTTGGCAATTTGAGTGTTACAGAAATCTTGCTCGCTTTCGCTAAACTCCAACTACCAATGGCAAAGTTGAGCACGCGAATATTTAACAAGATTTAATTTTGGCAATTTGAGTGTTACAGAAATCTTGCTCGCTTTCGCTAAACTCCAACTACCAATGGCAAAGTTGAGCACGCGAATATTTAACAAGATTTAATTTTGGCAATTTGAGTGTTACAGAAATCTTGCTCGCTTTCGCTAAACATCGGGGGGTGGGGTTTCTGGGTGGGGTTTTGGTGGGTGTTTTTTTTTTGGTGGGGTTTTTTTTTTTGGGTTGGTGTGTTGTGCTTTGCTATGGTTTTGGTGTGTTGTGGTGTGAATCCAACTACCAATGGCAAAGTTGAGCACGCGAATATTTAACAAGATTTAATTTTGGCAATTTGAGTGTTACAGAAATCTTGCTCGCTTTCGCTAAACTCCAACTACCAATGGCAAAGTTGAGCACGCGAATATTTAACAAGATTTAATTTTGGCAATTGTTGAGTGTTACAGAAATCTTGCTCGCTTTCGCTAAACTCCAACTACCAATGGCAAAGTTGAGCACGCGAATATTTAACAAGATTTAATTTTGGCAATTTGAGTGTTACAGAAATCTTGCTCGCTTTCGCTAAACTCCAACTACCAATGGCAAAGTTGAGCACGCGAATATTTAACAAGATTTAATTTTGGCAATTTGAGTGTTACAGAAATCTTGCTCGCTTTCGCTAAACTCCAACTACCAATGGCAAAGTTGAGCACGCGAATATTTAACAAGATTTAATTTTGGCAATTTGAGTGTTACAGAAATCTTGCTCGCTTTCGCTAAACTCCAACTACCAATGGCAAAGTTGAGCACGCGAATATTTAACAAGATTTAATTTTGGCAATTTGAGTGTTACAGAAATCTTGCTCGCTTTCGCTAAACTCCAACTACCAATGGCAAAGTTGAGCACGCGAATACTTAACAAGATTTAGTTTTGGCAATTTGAGTGTTACAGAAATCTTGCTAGCTTTCGCTAAACTCCAACTACCAATGGCAAAGTTGAGCACGCGAATATTTAACAAGATTTAATTTTGGCAATTTGAGTGTTACAGAAATCTTGCTCGCTTTCGCTAAACTCCAACTACCAATGGCAAAGTTGAGCACGCGAATATTTAACAAGATTTAATTTTGGGAATTTGAGTGTTACAAAAATCTTGCTCGCTTTCGCTAAACTCCAACTACCAATGGCAAAGTTGAGCACGCGAATATTTAACAAGATTTAATTTTGGCAATTTGAGTGTTACAGAAATCTTGCTCGCTTTCGCTAAACTCCAACTACCAATGGCAAAGTTGAGCACGCGAATATTTAACAAGATTTAATTTTGGCAATTTGAGTGTTACAGAAATCTTGCTCGCTTTCGCTAAACTCCAACTACCAATGGCAAAGTTGAGCACGCGAATATTTAACAAAATTTAATTTTGGCAATTTGAGTGTTACAGAAATCTTGCTCGCTTTCGCTAAACTCCAACTACCAATGGCAAAGTTGAGCACGCGAATACTTAACAAGATTTAGTTTTGGCAATTTGAGTGTTACAGAAATCTTGCTCGCTTTCGCTAAACTCCAACTACCAATGGCAAAGTTGAGCACGCGAATATTTAACAAGATTTAATTTTGGCAATTTGAGTGTTACAGAAATCTTGCTCGCTTTCGCTAAACTCCAACTACCAATGGCAAAGTTGAGCACGCGAATATTTACACGATTCAGTTTTGGCAATTTGAGTGTTACAGAAATCTTGCTCGCTTTCGCTAAACTCCAACTACCAATGGCAAAGTTGAGCACGCGAATATTTAACAAGATTTAATTTTGGCAATTTGAGTGTTACAGAAATCTTGCTCGCTTTCGCTAAACTCCAACTACCAATGGCAAAGTTGAGCACGCGAATATTTAACAAGATTTAATTTTGGCAATTTGAGTGTTACAGAAATCTTGCTCGCTTTCGCTAAACTCCAACTACCAATGGCAAAGTTGAGCACGCGAATACTTAACAAGATTTAGTTTTGGCAATTTGAGTGTTACAGAAATCTTGCTCGCTATCGCTCAACTCCAACTACCAATGGCAAAGTTGAGCACGCGAATATTTAACAAGATTTAATTTTGGCAATTTGAGTGTTACAGAAATCTTGCTCGCTTTCGCTAAACTCCAACTACCAATGGCAAAGTTGAGCACGCGAATATTTAACAAGATTTAATTTTGGCAATTTGAGTGTTACAGAAATCTTGCTCGCTTTCGCTAAACTCCAACTACCAATGGCAAAGTTGAGCACGCGAATACTTAACAAGATTTAGTTTTGGCAATTTGAGTGTTACAGAAATCTTGCTCGCTTTCGCTAAACTCCAACTACCAATGGCAAAGTTGAGCACGCGAATATTTAACAAGATTTAATTTTGGCAATTTGAGTGTTACAGAAATCTTGCTCGCTTTCGCTAAACTCCAACTACCAATGGCAAAGTTGAGCACGCGAATATTTAACAAGATTTAATTTTGGCAATTTGAGTGTTACAGAAATCTTGCTCGCTTTCGCTAAACTCCAACTACCAATGGCAAAGTTGAGCACGCGAATATTTAACAAGATTTAGTTTTGGCAATTTGAGTGTTACAGAAATCTTGCTCGCTTTCGCTAAACTCCAACTACCAATGGCAAAGTTGAGCACGCGAATATTTAACAAGATTTAATTTTGGCAATTTGAGTGTTACAGAAATCTTGCTCGCTTTCGCTAAACTCCAACTACCAATGGCAAAGTTGAGCACGCGAATATTTAACAAGATTTAATTTTGGCAATTTGAGTGTTACAGAAATCTTGCTCGCTTTCGCTAAACTCCAACTACCAATGGCAAAGTTGAGCACGCGAATATTTACACGATTCAGTTTTGGCAATTTGAGCGCCAAAGATGTGAGATTAAAAAGTATAAAAATAAAAAATCTTATAAAAATAAAGCTGAACATGATCGCATGTTTACACCCCAAAAACGAGTGGCTCACGAAACATTCCGAAATTGCATAAATACATGCCATATTTCCTACTTAAGAACTAAAATGCTCCCAGTGCAGTTTATCGGACTAGATACTATCACTCGATTAACCCTTTCGTTCTAAAATTGACAAATTTGTCAGCGAGTACATTGCATTGCGATACAGTAAACGAGTTTCGCGTGCAAAGTGGGTTTGCGCGTGCCTTGTGGTTCGCTCCCTTTGCGAGGGTCCTTAAGGAACCGAGCAATATCTCTCCGATAGCATAGTGACTAGCGTACGACTCTCACATCGAAACAATTCAGGCACAGTCCAACGGTGGGGTAAACGTTTGCTCAAGATTGTAGAAAATACACGTCCGTGTAAGAAAGAAAAGGTTGAACAAAAATGAAACTATCGCTCGATTAATCGATCGATACTCTCAATTTGATTCAGCCCTTTCCTTCTTAACCTGACGCGTATTTCGTACAGTCTTGACAAACTTTAGTCCCACCGGCGCCTGGATAGTTTTCGTACGAGCGTCGTACGCTAGCCACTACGCTATCTGAGAGCTGTTTCTAAGCTCCTTAAAGACCCTCGCAAAGCGAGCTAATCTCAACGCACGCGCAAACGCACGCTGCACACCAAACTCGTTTACTGCGTCGGATAGCGATGTACGCGCTGACAGAATTTAAGAACGAAAGGGTTAATCGAGCGATAGTTTCATTTTTGTTCAACCTTTTTTTCTTACACGGACGTGTATTTTCTACAATCTTGAGCAAACGTTAAAGAACGAAAGGGTTAAAACCGTTTCGTTCTTAAATTGACACATTTGTCAGCGCGTACATTGCAATGCAATCTAGTTGTGCGTGCAGCGTGATTTGCGTGCGCTTTGTGGTTCGCGCCCTTCAGAGTATCTTTGAGAAACCGAGAAACAGCTCTCATATACCGTAGTGGCTAGGATTCCTTACGACGTACGAGGCTCCTCTTTACGACATTCAGACACCTTACACGACTCGGGGGCCCGAGGACCTCATGTGGGGTAGGGAAAGTGTAAAAGGTGGCCTTATACAACCACCTAGTAATCAAAGGCGATTCAGTGATAAACATTGACGAAAAAGAACCTCAACGCTTGAAATGACCTTATTTGCGTACAGAAGGCGATAATGGCAACTTCCTCCATCCAACCTACCGATTCATACGGTAGTGTCAGCATTTACGAGGGAGCACGAAGTGGCCCTGTTGGTTACGCCTCTGAGGCTACCACCTTAAGCTACAACAATGCGCTGAAGCAAGGGTTCCAAGGACCCGGAAAGCTGTTGCTCTTAATTTAGAACAACAAATTTCGCCCTAAAAGTAATGACATCACATTCGGTAATTTAAACCAAAAACTGATGAGCTTAATTTGCATGAAACGGATACCTTCCGAAAAATTCTCCATTTATCAAAGTAAGACAACCATTATATGGTTTTGTCATTTTTTAGACTTTACTCAATAAAAGCAAAAAACGTATATTTTGTGTCTCTGTCGATGATTCACACATTGTAATGAGCAACTTTTTATGTTTACTAAACAATAAAATAGGATAGCAAAAAACACGTCACATAAGGCATCAGAACAACTTAATTTGATGGCCAACGTTAAAAAATATATATATAAACAATTACACCATATGTTTTAAAAGAGCCATAATTATGATTGTCGTGGGCTCAAAACTTTTATTTTGTTACGACTGTTGTGAGTCATAGCATTGGTGACTTTCGGTGTCATAACAACTAAACTGGGCACAATCAATGAATGAAAGAAAGTAGGAGACATCAAAATGAGTAATGTTAACTGCGAACGCGTTATTATTTCGTGTATATTAAGCCTATTGTTAGCTTGTTGTGATCATAGCAGAACGCTACTTAATGGATATTCAGTACCAGAATCAAGTAGTTTGTGACTGGGTTTGTCAAATATTACGCAATTTTGACAACAGTGGTAATCATAGGAGAACGCTCCTTATGGATATTCAGTAAAACAATCCAGGAGTTTGTATTACTGGGGTTCTTATTTATTACGCAATATTGGCAAAAGTGGGACCATAAAGGAGAACGCTACTTTATGGATATTCAGTGCCATAATCCAGCAGTTTGTGACTTTCTTTTTAAATATTATGTTATTGATAACCTTGGGGATCATAGAAGAACGCTACCTTGCGGATATTCAGTGCCAGAATCCAGAAGCTTGTGGCTGTAATCGACTTATTGCTTAAACTCTTTCAAGGGGCCCTGTTGCTCAAAAATTTTCTACAATTGTATATATACTCATTAAGGTATAAATGATCTATTTAATACGGTACATGTAGTACCTTAAAGTCTAAGGTTTTCCATATATCATGTGTATGTCGCATGTGTGCTTTCCGACGGAGAGGCTGTCACCCACCAGTTTCAGTGCTTGTTCCGCTACTGTGAGCAATAGCTGTGGCATTGCACCAAATTCATTTTCCAACCAAACGTATAGATTGCATAGCTGCCTTTTAAGTTAATCACATTTGGGTTTGTAGCTAAAATTGCCAAGCTCAATTGGGCCGTTACACAGCCTGCTTTGTGGAGTGCTTATTTAAATAAGATGTCGCAAGGGTTATGCAATCTATTCATGCAGCTAGTATCAGCGGGCTGGGTGGTATCGCACTGAATAGCTACTTTCAATTTTCCCACTCATGTTTGTAAAATTAATTATTGATTCACTGTTTAGTTGTTCTAATCAAAATTTAGTGCTCGCTTGTGTGATCCCTTCAACGCCGGCAGTTGTTCTACAACCAATTATGCTACCAGTCTTTTGCTAACAAGTTCGTTGTGTACTGCACAATTGTACGCGTGCTATTGTTAGCTCGCTTTGCGACAAATCTGTACGGATTCGAACAATAGCGCAGAAATAGCTCAATGGCTAGTGAACATGACTTTCATCGGAACCTTCCAAGTTCCATACATTCAAATAATTATTCATCTATCTATACTTCAAATGCAAATTATTGCCGAATCGGTGATAAGGCGCATATATTTGACCCAACTGTCTTTGCTGAACTTTACTAATACCTGATATTTAATTGATTGTTTGTGCAATCGTGTAAAACTGTTAGAAAACACCATAAATTGACGGGTCGATGCAATACTCCTGGAGTTCTCTTTTGTGTGCCAGTTCCAAGATTTCCTGCTGGGAACTACATGTGTTAAACTGCTGCTACAAAAAATTAATACTACCGCTCCTACTTGGACTATTTACAATAAAATCCTTAGTAAAATAAAATCGCCATCGGCTGAAAGACCCAATGCAATTTTCAACAGCTTTGCTTTGAAAACAACGGCATTATGTTGTAAAGGCATGGCAACAAAAATGTATTATATTGCATTTGTAAGACACACTGATAACATAGGAGACTTATACTTCCGGCGCCTCTAAGATGTATCTGAGGTGTCCGGTTGAAAGCACCCCAGGTACAATTTTGTTCCTGGGGACATTCCAGTTAAATACTCTGCGAAAAGGTAACCAAATTTCTTGGATGTGTATGCGGCACTCAGTTGTACATATCTGAAATGTGAGCTGATGCTAGCCTGAAAGGGTGATATTAATGCTGTTTCGTCTGCTAAAATGGGACCATTGTCACGTGGCATCATGCAGATGTAATTATTTATGCGAAAGTTTTCTGGGTGATATTGCTTCCACATTCAAACCACCTAAGATCACACGCCCTGAAAAATTTGGAGCAACTTCGGTTCAGTTACTAGTTACAATACAGTTAAGTTCAATAACAGCTAAACTCGGGCTGATCTTAGACTAAAATATGGAATCTAAACCATAATCGCTACACATGTGCTTGTCATTGGAAACTTGACTCAGATTTGTGTCTTGGAGTATTAGTAGAGGCCTATTGTGGGATATGGCTATCGCCGAGGCCTACGCGGAGGCGAATGCCGTGCAGTAACTCAATACTCTAGCAATTATGTGCAGGTAATAAACCACAATTAGTCGTGCAGCAAATAATTTAGCGGTTTGACCCCATGTTCGGTGGCGTATAGTTATACTTCAAATATCAACGAAAGACGAACGAAATGATGAACGCGAACGCGAACAAAATATCAAAATTTTTATGCGAAAGAAAAAGTTATTTCCATATGAAAATGGAAATTTCCACGAAAATTGTAATAATTTTCACTTATGTTTCATTCCATTTCTATGAAATTTCCATTTCTATACGATGCCTGTTACAACATAAATAGCTTGCGGAATGTGAATTTCTGAACAAACAAATTATTACAGGGTTGAAACTTATTTTTTGCAGGATTATTGTCCAGTACATATTACCTGGAGTAGACTCAACGATGAATATATTCAATATAATATGTCAACATACTCGAAACGACGAAAATATCCTGTTGTATGAAAACTGATAACGTTGTTCCAATGACGCAAGACCCGGCGCTTGGAGACCCAAAAGCAAACAAAGAAGGCACAAAATTAGATGCAGCACCAGCAGTATAAACTGGAAAGTGGTACTTAGCCTGAAAATAAGAAAAATATGTGGTAATGAAACTGCGGCGTTTTTGACCAATTTTGGACTGCTAGCTTTAAGAATCCATTTTGTCTTCTGATATTTATCGAAAACCTCTAGTGTTAAAGTTTTGACGTATCGGTTGATAAAGATGATAAACACTATATTTCCAGGACGAAGAGAATGCAGTGGAGCATCAAGTTGCGGAACTAATTATTCGAACCACATAACCTTATCAAGCCCGGGACCAATGTGAAATCATAGGGCGAAAGTAAAATGCATGCTATGGCGTTTCCGATATACTAAGTCCAAAGATACATGTACGTGGTCCGAAGTCCCAACGCAATAGCGAGTGCTTGGGGGAGAGGGGAAGTTATCTCTAGGAAGATTAGCCGGTCGGTGGGGGGTTGGTCGTTAGGCGGCATGTATTCTCGAATTTTTTTGTGGTTCAAAATTCTCAAGTTTTGCCAATTTCCCCCGAATTTTGCCGCTGAGTTTTGCCTATTTGTGTCAAAATTTTCGCGCGTCTTTGCCGCGCCTATGCAGGAGAGCAAGAGGGTGCGGACCCTCAGGTGGTTCAGGCTAGCTCTCCCCGTAGAGGGGGGATCGGCGACGCCACGGAGGGGTCAGAGCCACAGGGCAAGAATCCCCCTCCGTACCCTTATGAGCATGCATGATGCTGTAGTCCCTAAATAAGCCATATACTAAAGGTTCCGCCCCAGTACCCGCTCCACAATCAAAGCTGTTTTTTCTAGCGTAATAGTATACGGCCTCTAAATATGACTTGGTCCAAGCTGGTATCAATCCTTTGCTTTCGTTATATAAATTATTGGAATATCTTGACGGCGTAAGCTTATATGCATTGTTGTTGGCCAATAGGATAATGAGCTAAGATGTACAACCGCACTGAAAAAATTATAGTGTGACAAAACAAGACTTTAATAGCTCCATCATTGTTTCCGCCCTATACCTAAGCCAACAAACAGGATAGATTTTATAGCAATCTGTCAATAAATATCAAAATTTGCATACGAACCATGTAATATTGGGTACACTTATAAGCTAAATGATACTGTGCGTTAGCTTCCTCTGAATAGAAATGATTGGACTCCTTCGTCATATTTTCATATTGTTAATCTCAAACGATTCTACAAGTTGATCTTATTTCTTAAAAATTTCTCTACGCTGAAGGTTTCTTATTATTAGAAAAATTCAAGCCGAGGTCTCAATTCCAGAATACAGCGCGAAATCATGCTTGTCGACTCAGTCTTAGGCCTAAGCTGTATATGAAAGATTGGCAATTGTGATATGATGCACGAGGCCTGAGGTCACAGGATGGTAGCCGGGTCCTCGGAGGCAGGGACGAAGGAGAGCGGTCCTCGGGGCATGTATATCATACTCACCGCAAAGGCAAGGGTGCCCATGAAACCAGGACAACTTGGATCAAAGTTTATCGCAATGTGTACAGATAATTTATGTAATGTTGCAAAAAACTATCATGCACTTCTCACTATGTCACCGTATGCTTTTGGCATTATATATTTATGTGCCGTTTTCGGAAGCAACGTGGCCATATTACTTTACTACGAACCATTGCAACAATAAGCAAGTAGCTACCAGGGTAGCTTGGAATTTCAAGGCGATACAAATAGAAATTTGTGACAAATATTAGGTTACTATCCATTCAAAACTAAGCACTTCACGAACATTGACAAATACAAATGCGGAGTACCAAGATTGCATTGGTAAATAGATCCATAAAATATATAATTTTCTAGCTTTTATTTCAGGCATTTTGAGGTTTTTAACTTTTTATCAATTCTAAAATGAGAGCTACGCAAACGAAAAAAGCGAGCCCATTGACTAAAAGCAAAATATATCTTCCTCGTTCGCACCGACGAAAGTTTTTTCATTGCAGTGCTTATGGTATAGCTTTTAAAAGACAGTCAGGTCTAAAACTATGGCGGTACAATCTTTTTATTCCCTGTCAAGATAGAATGAGCAAGCTAATATCTAGCATAACCGCGTAATTTTATAACGCCTGGTGGGCGAAAATCTAACAAATACCAGCAAAAATACGTCGGTAGGTAAAGGCAGCATCTAAAAATTAGCTTTGGACCAACTAGGTATTTTAACATTAGAACACACAAAAATCATAAAAAGGTGTGGTGCATTTTACACGTGTCTCTGTATCAAACAAATCCCAACAGAAATAGGTCGGCAAAAAAGTTGGCATCTAAAAGCTAGTTTTGGACTAATTAGGTATTTTAGGATTCAAACACACACGAATCATAAAAAGGTGTGGTACATTTTACATGTGTCTCTGTATCAAACGAATCCCAGCAGAAATAGGTCGGCAAAAAAGGTGGCATCTAAAAACTAATTTTGGACTAATTAGGTATTTTAGGATAACACACACAAATCATAAAAATGTGCGGATTATTTAACACTTCTCTCCGTATTAATTTAATCCCAGCAGAAATAGGTCGGTAGGAAAACGCGGCATCTAAAAATTTGTTTTGGAACAATTAGGTATTTTAGGATAAGAACACACAAATCATAACAGGCGCGGCATATTTTACATCTGTCTCTGTATCAAATTAATCGCAACAGAAACAAATCGGTATCAAAAGGCGGCATCTAAAAATTTGTTTTGAAACAACTAGGCATTTCAGGATAAGAACCCATACAATACATAAAAAAGAGCGCCAAATTTTATGCTTGTCTTTGTATTAAGCTAATCTCAGCAGAAATAGGTCGGTAGGAAATGGCGACATCTAAAAGTTATAGTTAGACCACTTAGTATTTTAGAATTCGATAGCTTCCAAAGATACAATGTATATAATGTTAATATTATTGTATAGTACCAATATGAAATGATTTTCACATCTTACTCAGAAAATCGTTGTTTCCAACTATTACGATCAACATCAATAAATTGCAAAACATCAAAGAAGACGGCAAGTGCCCAAAAGATAATCAGCAATAGCGAATGACCTCGGGCAGGGGGTGATGGCAAATCAAAGTTGCGCTCTAGCGATACCTGAAAACTGCGCACGTTACATTAACACCGTAATTATCTTAATTTATGACCATTTAATATAATTGAGCACTGCGTTTTACCAGCCAGTATTTCATGTTACAAAATTTGGCGTTACGTTAAATTCCACTGGGTTGTGGAAAAACGTTAATTGTGGAATTTTGTTAAATTTTTTACAAAGCATTCACTGAGGTATGAGGTAAAGTCACTAAAGCAAGGCTAAAACCCCCATATTTCTGCGGAATGTCAATAGGAACACACTTGATATAATACTAGTTGTACAACACTGAAAATTCTCTGTATATAATTTCCTAACTTATACATCATCGTATAGCATGTAAAAGCCGTGATAAGTTTAGTAAATTCTTATACAAATTTTGCTGACTACAAAGAATGTACGATGTTACGTAAGCTTGATAAAGATCACATACGTTTACTGCTCAAACTAGGGGCGCACCCAGAATTTTGCTAAGGGAGTGAAAAATTTGCAATGTAGGGACATTTTTACGTTTTTTGTACAAATAAAAAAATTTCCATTAAGACCACAAATGTAACCCGAAAACTCGGAACTACGGGGGGCTGTTACAAAAAATTATTTAGCCAAGAATACAGCATTCCAGTTCATACAACATGCCAGAAATAATATGGTTCTGCAGGTAGTTCATCAGATAAAAAATGTTGTAGCAGGCAGCAGACTGAACTATTCAAGACTGGAACGAACCCTACTTTCTAATGTAACACACGGTTAATAGTGTACATTTCTTGTTTAGTTTCTTCGCATTATGTAATAATAATATAGATAAATCTAAGCGGCGGATAATAACGTGCACATTACAACTGTATATTTATTTCTAGACATCACTCAAATTCGTAGCTAGAGATGTGATCAATCAGCTCAGAATGATGTACAAGTCCTCAAAGATAAATCCTGAATTTCGAAGGGACATATCACAAAACCATCGCTAAGTTATTACGGTTATACAGTCATACATAGTCGAGCCCCGAAGTTTCCGTTTGTAAAGCGGGTGTTTCGGCGGAGGGGAGGGGCGTAGCCGTCCTCCGGTGAGAGGTGAGAAGGGGATCAGCTGGTCGGCGCGGGGGAAGGTCGTTAGCGGGATGACTGTTTGATATTTTGTTAAATTGGTCAATATTTTCGCTCGACTTTTGCCAATTTTCCCGCAGGTTTTACCAATTTCGCTCAGTTTTTGCTCATTTTATCCCGGCTTTTGCCTATTCTTGCCAAAATTTTCCGCACGCCTTTGGTACCTACCTAACACTACTTCACAGGAGGACCGGTCCCGTTATGAGCATATATGATGAATATAGAGTAAGCCACTGAACGAATATGTAGCACATTGCGACAAGGTGTCAAAGAAGCTGCAAACAAACGTTGAGCAATATTTATT